>KZ559520.1:0-54191 GCA_002850765.1 Aspergillus taichungensis | reverse complement strand
CTCGATGGTCTAGTGGTTATGATTTCCGCTTGTCATGGTTTATCCATACAAGCGCGGGAGAGCAGGGTTCGATTCCCTGTCGGGGAGTTCTTTTTGCCGATCCAATACTAAAGGAATAGTATTGGATCTTTTATTTCTCACTTTTTTGTGAACCTTTTTTTTTTTTTTTTTCCTGATCATGTTGTGTATTGCATTGGTAGCATAAGAATGTTTCATTTTGGAACCTCCCAAAATGTTGTCTCTTCTTTGCTGTCTCTGGTTTTTTACGTAACGTTCGCGGGTTGATCAAGCTGAACTATATATAAACGAGTAACAACCATTCAATTGATTCTAACACAACCCTTTTTGAAAGATAAATACTCTGTTATCCCGCCCTGCCGATAACCCAAAAATTTAACATCAAGCCCCAGAAATCAACACCCCACGCGAAATAAGCAAAGTTCTTTCCATGGGTGGAGTAAACAGAGCTCATGCATGGATGCTGCCGTAGTATCCTGGCTGCATAGCCGCATGCATACTCGACCCCTAATTCGAACAGCCAATCTGGAGATCAAATTATCTTTGAACTGGAATAGGTCTAGTCTTCAATGGCGACAATATATTATAAGATATTATAATAGATTGTATCTAGTGTCCTGTGGACTCAATCCAATCATCAATCAATAGCCATTGTTAATTGTAATACTATCCTACCACTGCAGACCTGCTGTAACCTCATAGAATATGTTCGAATACAACATCGCCTTTCGTTCTTAGCCCACTTTACAATTTCAAATGACATCATTCTATTGAAACATAGGGTACTATATTTGTATCCAATACCCACAACCTCCAAGTTGTTAGAGGAGATGCACGATCTATGTTTTCTGATAAGGCACATGTCTCTCATATCAAAAAGAAGATCTGCTTATATAACAAGTCCTCGATGGTCTAGTGGTTATGATTTCCGCTTGTCATGGTTTACCCATACAAGCGCGGGAGAGCAGGGTTCGATTCCCTGTCGGGGAGTTCTTTTTGCCAGTCTCCTATATGTTTTTGGTGACCCGTGAATTCTCTGTTCAATATAGTGCTACCAACGAAAGCTAAAGCATCATGATAGTTTTTGCAGTCAAGTATTAATCTACAACATGTATGAGTCTGGTTTTTGGACACCCGAAATTCGAGGTACAGACCAGCGGCTGGAGCCAAGGCGGAATGAAGTACTTAATCCTGCGCCAACCCACCTTGCCTGCAGAAGAGCGGATACCCAGGTAGCACTTCTACTACGTAGTCTCTTAATTCTAACCGTACATTGTCTTAAAATACCACATATTACAGCCAGCAGGTGCATGGTATTACCATGTGATGCCAGTCTTCTTCAAGTTGATATTTCGTAAATTTCTCTTAGTCTACGATTGAGGAGGCCATGGAATTTTACGTATCCAGAGTTTGGAGTTTGGGATATATCAATCAAACCTGAAAGCATTAGCCTGGTACATAAATTGACGTGTACTTAAGGATTTGAGCACTCTATACTGTAATACCTGCGGTGTGTCTCACTGGTTAGTTATAGGGAGATTACCAATGCCAAAAGTTTCAGTGTGTTGCACTGAGTCCGTATCATAGTGGTAATTTGCTTATTATTTGCAACAGTTTTCCAACTGATAGTGAGAACTTATACAATAGGTTGGTGTTTTATCGTATCCCTCTCACTTTTGGATAGTGCAACAAGAAGCATAATACTTCCCCTGTTGAATAACCATTCCTCGATGGTCTAGTGGTTATGATTTCCGCTTGTCATGGTTCTACCGTACAAGCGCGGGAGAGCAGGGTTCGATTCCCTGTCGGGGAGAATTTTTTGCGTTCCATCAATATCATACATATTTATACCCATCCCTTCCTCATCAATGATGCTTCTTCCTTGCATGTTCTAATTGTCTGGAGACTTTCGCTCCTTTCCCTTATTCCTTTTTACCTTTATTTTATTTTTGTTATCAACTTTTTTATCATCTCTTCTTTCTACTCAATTGTCCTGTTTATTTACCCCCCTTCTTCTTATACCACATATATGTCAGGCCATTGAAGAGGATTCTAAGTCCTCAGTCAAAGTAGACCATCAACTGGACAACCGGGTGGAATGCTACTTACTCCTTCTCGCCGAGCCGAGTCCCGCAGTGGGCCGACGTTCGACACGCCGGGGGACAGCCGGATAGTGGCTATCCGCCAAGCTTTACCATAACAAGTCCTCGATGGTCTAGTGGTTATGATTTCCGCTTGTCAAGCATTCCTTACAAGCGCGGGAGAGCAGGGTTCGATTCCCTGTCGGGGAGTTTCTTTTTGCTTTGCTGCCATCGTTGTAGTCTTTTTATTTCTTGTTTTTCTTTTCTTCCTGTAACTCCCGGCGTGTGCTGGTGTCAGTCGATAAGATGTTTTGTATGCCGTATTGTATACTACGTAGATCATAGTGTGATGACTGTATAGAATCCAATTGGCCGGAGGGCGTGGAATGCCAATACTTCACCGCCTTCACGCCCTCTCTCACTTTAACCTCAATTCCGATCCTTCATACCATCCGACATCAACACCCTCAACCCCGCTCCGAATCAAACTCCAATGGCTCCCTCCACGCTTCTCGCCGCCCGGCGACCCCTCCTAACCTCTATCGCATCCGTAACCCGTCCCTCCCGCACAACCCTCCGACCCATCACCCAGTCTTCTCGTTTCTACCACTGCCAACAAACCCGCCCCAGCACACCGGCGACAAAGAGCACCACTCCCTCCATCCCCCGCAGGAAATACCACTCGACGCACCAGCCCACCCCAGACCACGAATACACCAACTCCCAGACGACCATCCTCACCGCCGCTCTCCGCCACGTCCCCGAGCTCGGCTTCACCCGTGACGCCCTCACCCTCGGCGCCCGCGATGCCGGCTTCCTCGACGTCTCCGTTCAGCTTCTTCCCCGCGGTGAATTCGACCTGATCCTCTTCTGGCTGGCTAGTCGACGAGGTCTCCTCCGCGCTGCCGTCGATAACGGATTATTTCGGCATAATGGACCCCGCGAGTTGTCTGTCGAGCAGAAGACTAAGATGCTTGTCATGGAGCGGTTGCGCATGAATGCCGATGTGCGGAATCAATGGCAGGATGTTAGTTTTACCCTATCCTTATTCATCAATGCACACAAGATAGGAACGCTAACAATAAACAGGCCCTAGCACTCATGGCCCTCCCCAGCAACGTCCCGCTCTCCCTCTCCGAGCTCCACGCCCTCTCAGACGACATCCTCGCCCTAGCCGGCGACACCTCCGTCGACGCCTCCTGGTACACCAAGCGTCTAGCCGTCTCAGCCGTGTACGCCTCTGCGGAGGTCGTCCTGACCCGCGACCCGAGCCCCGACCTCACTGCCACCGAGGCCTTCGTCGAGCGGCGCTTCGAGGACACCCAGGCGCTTGGGGACAAGGTCGGTGGTGTGAAACAGTGTCTTGGGTTTATGGGGTCCACTGCGTTGGGACTCGGGCGGAGTTGGGGGCTGAAGATTTGACTTTTTAGCTACGTTGTATAGCTTGCTGGCTATGTTTCCCTTCTTCTTTTATATATCTTGTGTTAATAGTATCATATCATTTACTCTACTTCATTATTGCTCACGTGGATACGCACGCATATGATTTTGCCTACGGATTGATTTGTCAATGCACTATTAGATTATTCTATCTGCATCTGCGGCGAGTGCAACCCAAGACCCCAGTATATATACACAAACACAACAGTAGACTAAATAACTACAAAGTAAGCTTGACATCAGCCCAATCCAACCCCAACGCAACACCCGTCACAACAGCCGCATACCCCACCAGAACGCCCACCGCCTGAGCGGTACTCATATCAAGGGTATTGAAGCCCAGATTAACAGCACCCGTCAGCAAATTGGCAATCAAAAACAGCGCCAGACCGTTCCGGTTGTACGCCGCCATGATGCGACTCGTCGCGAACGCCGTGCGGTCCCGCTCGCCGTCTTTGCCTGTCGCGCGGTGCACGGCGGGGAAGAAGAGCGTCTCCGCAAGGCAGAAGAGGAGGAGTTGCGCGTTGTTGAAGGCTGATACCCAGAGGACGTAGGGCATGTTGGCTAGACGGCGCGAGACAGGGATGTTGGCTCCGTAGCCGAGGGCGTAGGTCGAGTTGAGGGTGAAGAGGCCCGTCCAGAGGAGGGTTTGCAACCCGAGGCTGAGGAGGACGTTTTTGCGCGCTTGGCTGGGTGGAGTTCTCGCGGAGGTGCCGCGCGGGATGACGCGCACTCCCGTGGCGCGGCCGCAGAGGAAGATGGCGAGGTAGCCCAGGAAGGAGAAGATGCCTTCGCGGTTCTTGGAGAGGAGGTCGGGTCCGCGGGGGGACACCAGGATGTAGCTTTTAAGGTCGGTCGACTCGAGGGCGACCTGGTAGAGGACGGCGATGGCCAGGGACAGGATCTCGTAGGACGGGATGAGCGCGTAGAGCGCGTCGAAGATCTCCACGAAGGGCGGGAGGAGGCCCAGCGTGAAGAAGAAGTTCCAGTGCACGCCGTACTCGGTGACGTGCTCTGCGTAGTCGAGCCCCTTGACGCTGTATAGGCGGATGAGACCTAGCACGAGGAGCGGGATGGAGTGGCGCATGGAGGATGCGAGTCTCTGCGCGAGAGTGCGCTTCGCGGCTGTGTTGCTGCTCTGGCGTTTGAGGCCAGACCGCGCGGACACGACGCCGCCGGAGAAGACGAACGATCCAACACCTAGGTCCATGAGGGATGTGCCCCAGTTTTCGACCTTGGCGAACCGGCGCGGGAAGATGCGGAAGTCGACGGCGAGGATGGCGATGCAGGTGATGATCATCATGGCGCCGCGGTAGGTTGTGAGGAACGGGTGGATGGGGAGGGAGGAGGACGATTCCGAGGGCGGTTGCTTTGAGGCATCTTTACCGGCTGTTGATGTGCGCGGGGGTTTCGCCTTTTGCTGTGCGCGGGATGACGGCTGGTTGAAGAGCAGCAAAAACGCTGGAGAGATCAGGAGGAGGTTCAGGACCCATGGTGCCGAGGAGTACACTGTTGTCGCGAAGAGAATGCCCAGGACATTGAGGAAGAAGTCTGCCACCAGCGCTGCTGGGCTGTAGGGTGTGAAGAAGGACAGTCGGGACTGCAGTACCGACCATACGAAGATCGAGGCCTAGAGTCCAGATACTACCGTTAGCATCTCTATAAAGGCTAGACACAGAGCCAAGGTACTCACCGGCGCGACTAAACTGACGGCATTGATCTCGAGGATGGTTCCTCCCGCGAGATTTGACACGAAAGCTTCTTTGCGAGCCTTGTAGCTCGGATCCATGTTGTCACTCAATCTGGTCAGTTGCGCCCTGTATCCAGAATCACTGCAGCAATAGATTGACCAGGGATATATACGGATCACGACAATCTGGCCAGACGGTGGAGAGAGTTGGCCAGATTGTTTTGACGTGAATCCAATGACATAATGCAGATCACATGACATGCTCCACTATATACTTCGTACGCATAGTATATTCCATCTTGCTCAATCTTCTTCGGTGATATTAGAGTCTCTGTGTGGATATCCAATTTATTAAGTCGCATGGGTAGACATTCATAATTAAAATCTGTATGGGAAGCGGTCGCAAGTAAAGACCATGATTATAATACAAAAAAATGAGGACAAGGCCAACGCCAGCCACAGCTGGAAAGAACAGATCTCTGAACAAGAAAAGAAGCAAAAGAAAAGAAAAAGGGTATCATACGGTGGCTGAAAGCGAATACAACCCAAAAGTCACCCCGATTACAACCACAAAACCCATCGCACACCAGAGATTGTGCCCCGCAGGACCCCCCGGAGGAGCTTAAACGCCATGACAATCAGCCACACCCACCAGAGCATCCCGACCAGAGCCCACTCGAGCATCACGAATCCCGCGCGCCGCAGCCAACGAAGCCGGCGGTGGCGCTTGCGGACGCCCCGGTCGAGCGCGTCGCTGAGCTGTTTCACGGCGAGTGTGCTCGTCGTGTTGAGCTGGATGCTTAATGCCTCGGCTTCTTGCGTCGTGGTACGGACGCGCGGGTTGATAGACTGATCGACCGTATCCTCCAATTTGCTGAGCTGCGACCGCAAAGGCGCCGACGTATCGCGCGTGAAGTGATCTAACGAGGTCTGGAAGCGACGGTGCGTTTTCTCGAATTCTTCTAGTAGCCGTCGAGCGGCTAGATCATGTTCGTGCAGTCGAGCAACGGCGGGGATGGAAGTGTCGGTCCCATAGGCGCGAAGAAGAAATTCTGGCATTGGGGTGCGGACGCTTTCGGCGCGACGGGTGATCTCACGAGCTTTGACCCCGGAAGATAGGAGAAGGGCCCGGGTGCGTTCAACCTCGCGTTTGTTTGGCACCCCGGAGCTGAGTGAAGAGTTGACGCTGCGACGAGAGATGCTCCAGCTTCGTGACTGGCCAGATAATGGGGTGAGCGGTCTCCGAGGCGAGGACGCAGTCGAGGCTTGAGCTTTTGCCAGCCCCGTGACAGGAGGGCGATGCATGATGAAGGAACTACTAGGCTCCTGGTTGCGACGTTTCTTGATCTGCTGTTGGATGCTGTGCAGCTCGGGCCCAAAGGTCATAGCCTTCTCTGGTTTCGAAATTCGTGCAGGCGCTTCGGATGCCTTTTGAGATACCGGAACGCGCTCGCTTTTGCCCTGCGACTCTCCGATACTGTAGAGTTGTGTGTCTGTAGCATGTCTGCGAGGGCTACCGAGCCCAGCTGCCTTCAGCTCCTCTGCCAGGCCATCGCGCGGTGGTGGTAAGACGGGCGAGGGTGGATTCGGCGCACTGGTTTTCAAGGACTTGTCCGGATCTTTGCGAGGACGAGTGGACTCGTCGGCGAACGTTGGTAGACGACGGAGCAAGGCCATGCGGTTCGAGGTCTTTTCACCTTTCGGATCCTCCGCCTCAGAAGCGTTTTCGTCCGTCGTGGCGCTATTTGCGGACGACTTTCTCGAGTGCAGTTGGTGGTCTTTCTTCATAATAAGGTCGCCCATCTTCGACACCTCATTCCCCACCTTACCTGCAATTTTCCCAGGACCTTTGAAGATTCCACGTAATTTTGATTCTTGCGTTGATCCCTTTCGGGTATGCGGGGTTGGCCTGATGGGGTCGTCCTGTTGAGCTGGAGGGGCTTGATCCAGGGGAGGACCTGGTCCCAGTTTGGGCGAGCGTGGTGGGCCTTCCAAATTGTCCTTTTGAAGAGCCTCGGAATCAACAGAGTGATGGTCGTGAGGTTCTTTAAACCTGATGCTGCTTCTGCTCCGAGAACCAACGGCGCGTGGCAATCGCTTTGTAGGCGAAGGGGAACGACTCGAAGCAGACGATAGAGGAGATGCAATACTCGGGAAATGTTCCGCATAAGCAGTGTTGGTAGACCTGATGTTTTCCAGCGCCGCGAGAGATGTCAGAGGATCATATCGATCACCGAAACTGCGCCCGGAGGATACCGAGGCCCTTCGTTCAGACCAAGAATGTCTTGTGGACTTCTTGGGTTGCACCGTGGGCATGCGCTTCATGTCGTCGGCACTTCCTCTTCCAGGAGGAAAATTTGATCTCTGTAACTGCTTGTAAGATTTCGTGTAGTCCAAGCGAGAGTTGTAGTAGTCGTCATCGTCGGATGTGCTTGATGTACTCAGAGAGCTGATTGACGGCATATTGAGTTTGTCTCTCTTCGCCTTAACGCGGTCCGCCAGGGTACGGTTGCTTTGCGGGAATTGAGGCGACATCGGAGCTCTGTGACGACGCCTCCCACGGTCTGTCCTCTTAAATTCTGCTGGCAGGACGGAAGAAGTACTGGATAAAGAGGTGCGCGAGGTTGGTTGATCGACATCTACAGATAGTCGATTGTTTGGCTGCCGTGTTAGAGCAGTGTCGACATCCATCTCATCATCGCTAGTGACAAGAGAGGCGGGATCCGGATACAGATGGTTTCCATCCTTATCAATGATTTTTGTCTTGTTTAGATCAGTTTCAACCCAGGCCGCGTCAGCGAGAGACTCAGCAGGCGAGACCAGCCAGTCCAGCCTCGGCCTGCGTGCTTTGACGCTACTCGTACGACTGACCCTTCGTAAGCTGGAGGGAGGAGAAGCTGGCATAAAATCGGTTTCTTCGACATCCTCATGATGCACCGTCGGTTTTGAACAATTCTCGAAAGGGGGTAGCCGTAGGCGTTCAAACGAGCCACGACTCTGCCGGCTATGGCGGGACTCGACCAAATCCACCCATTCATGGACTTTCTCGACATCGTTCCACCCTTGAGATTCCGGAACAATCGGACAACGCTCGCGAAACCTAACCTTGCGATTGCGGATGACCTGGAGAGGATTATAGGCACGACCTTCGTCCGTCGCGGCGGGGGGAGAATTCGGCGATGACGTACCAGCCCCAGAGGGCTTGAGAGGAGGAAGGGAGTGCAGCAGACGTAGATACTCGGAGAGTAATTCAAAGTAATTCCGAGCCTTTTCCGCACGAGCCAGGGTGCTCCGGGAAATTCCTTGCGGTAACGAATCAGGGCCGACCGACTGGGGTAAGAAACTCTGCACGGATGGCTGCTCGTTCGGTGCCGTTGCAACAGGAGTATTGAGAGGCTTGTCCCTATCATCGGTAGCTGGCTGAGTAGAAGCGCGATGGTGCCGGGCGGAGGGCCCCGCAACTGGCGGTTGGGTATCGGCATAAGATAGGGAAGACGGCGCATTGGGTGCGGTCCATCCACCACTGGAGAGACGACTGGAAGGTGCACGGCCTAGACTATTCTTCTTCCTAGACTCGCTCAAATTCAACGCTAGATTGACAATCTGCAGCGAGTCCCGATCCAGCCCGACCGTCCCCTGGGGGTCCGTTCTCTCCGCGTGAGTTTCCTGCGACTCCACATCTTGTCGCATCCGAGAAGGGCCAGCACTCTCGGGAACGGGTTCATTCGACGGCGTCGCTGGTGGCGATGGCTTTGGAT
Source organism: Aspergillus taichungensis (assembly GCA_002850765.1). NCBI lineage: Eukaryota > Fungi > Ascomycota > Eurotiomycetes > Eurotiales > Aspergillaceae > Aspergillus > Aspergillus taichungensis. The sequence continues at coordinate 45,204 of KZ559520.1, read as the reverse complement.
GTTCTTTATGCCGAATCCACGAAAACCGGGACCGCCTCTTCTGCCCCGTGGCCTCTGTATCGGGTTCTGGCTCGGGGGCCCCGCGCTTCTCCTTGCGATCCGGTTCCGAGCGACGTGGGCGGTGATGGCCCAAGCGCAAGCTTCTCGAACGAGGGAGGAACGATGAATCGACTAAAAAGCCACTTGGATTGTGTGTTCGCCGTTGCGCGCGGCCTTCCGTCTCTCCATCGCGGGAGCTGCTCCCGAGCGTACTGCCCTCGAGCTCCCCACTTGCCCTTGCCTCGCTCATCGGGGTTTCTTCGTAGGGATGGAATACGTCATCGGGGCCGGACTGTCGCAGAGAGTATGCTTCAAATGTAGGCTTGAAGTTATCGAATGCTCGCTATTGCTGTAGACTATGAGAGCGCATATGGATCATTAGGTTGGTATAGTGGTAATATCAAGGCGAGTGAGGGGTGGCAGTTCGAGCCGGCGAGGTAGGGACGAATGTAGTCCGTGAGTCGCGAGATGCAGAGATATTTGTTGAAAGCGCACTAAAGGGACTCCCGGACTGCGAACAAACGACAGCGGATCATCTTGCCATGGAGATGGGGATGTGGTTGACGATCGTCACTCTTCGGATCGACAAGACAAGCTGATGCCTTATCCACCGCTGCAAACAGGACAAACACTGCCCCTATCTTCTCCATTACTCATTACTTGGGAGCACCCTCGACGACGACAGAAAAAACGATAGCTATGGGTGATATGAGAATTTTGGGATAGTGGCTGAAGCTAGATCTAGACAGATATGAATTTAATTTGGTACTAGTTTCAGGTGTTCTACAACTATAAGACCCAGTGTCGATTTCCGTGCTCCCCGCAAAACGCCGGGTTTCTCCGCAGATGTATGACATCGACTCGTGGACAACAGCGTTTAGCCCAAACATTGCAAGGGTTTTTGGTCTTTAGACACCGATTGAGTTGGCGATGAGTTTGCACTTTCTGTCAAAGTGTCTCCAATCCTGTGATCCTATCCTCTGAAAATCTATGACACCCGCATGATTTGTACAGAAATAGCCCGAGAATGTAATGTTGGTGCCGAGGAGAACTAACGGAGGTCGATGAATTTAGACGGCAATTTCTCAGACGTGCTGACTTCATGTGAAGACGGCATTCTTTCCGGTATGCAATGGAGCACCACCGTACAGATTTACTGGAACATGCCCCGTCCACAACTTCCTCTACCATCGGCAGCACGACTGGACCGAGAAAGGGGGATCGGTGTGGTAGACGGAAGGGTGCGTAGTGCGTAAGCGGGATTGGTGCCACCTGAGGTCATCGAAGAGGAGGTTCTGCTCTAACCGACTGTTCCGATCGATATAGCCTCTACTGCGCTTGTCTATCACCGTCGACAATGCGAGTCGCGATCTCCTGTCGCTCATCACGGAGAGTAAGGTAGATCTTCAATTCATTAGCAAAGGACACGAACACATATTCCAAGCACCATATCAATCAAAACACAAACAAGGGAGTCATACCCATAGCCAGAACATCATCTCCATGAACCCGTAGGTGAAAATAACGCGGCTCTTCAGATGATCCAGACCGGATACCGCCTCCGTCGCGGTCCCATAGCCCACAGTCGGCGTAGTTCCCACCCCCCAAGCGGCTGGTTTACTCTGGTAGATGAAGAACGACACGGCGAAGAACAGGCAGAAACGCGAGGCGGACAGCAGAGTCCAGATCTCCGAGTACATGGTGGCGAGTCGGGTAAGGAACGGGTTTGTGCGCATGGCCCCAGCGACCGGAACGGGGGAGTGCTGGCGCGCTGCTTCGGCCATCGCGACGACCTCGTTGAGAGGGGGAACTTTCGACACAAGGATCAGGTCGACCAGGGCTTCGGCGATCAGGAGAATGCCGCAGGCGGCAAAGGGGGATTGTGATATCGACAGCGATGGGGCCGCATCCTTTTCAACAATGGGATCGTATTAGCAAGGAATTGACCATGAGCGAAACATCTGGGGCTATTGTACAATGCGTAGAACCTCGCCCAGCATAAACACGACATCGGAGTTGGTGATGACTTCGGGCGATCGCGTCAGATAGACGGCGAGGATAAACAAACACAAGGCATGGGCCTTGATGAGGGTTTTGGAGGATATAAGTGCCATGATGGTCTATAAACTTGAAAAAAAGAAGAAGAAGAAGAAGAAGAAGAATTGGAAGAAGAAGAAAAAAGAAAGAGAGTTGGTTGGAAGATGAAAGAGAGACAGCGACGTTTGGAAGAGTCTCGACCGAGCTAACTGTGGGGTTACCGCCGATGCTAAACTCCGATAACACAATTTGAACCATTTCTCCTCCTTCCCCCTTCTACAATTTATTATTATATTAATCCTACACTGGATAACTGACATCATGTCAGTCGCCATCTTCAACAAAGAACGACACATTAAATATTTCCTACGATGTCTCAAGACCTTCCTCCCCCACCTCTACACCCCCAATGACTCCAACCGCATGCTCCTCGCCTTTTTCACCGTCGCGGGGTTAGACCTGCTCAACGTGCTGGAAAGTAAAACCACACCCGAAGAGCGACAAGGATACATCGACTGGATCTACCACTGCCAGGTGCCGACGGGCGGTTTTCGCGGATTCACAGGGACCGATTTCGGACGCGACAGGCGTTTACCCGAGAACGCCGCGTGGGATCCGGCGAATGTCCCGTCGACCTTCTTTGCGCTGATGATGCTGATCATTCTGGGGGATGATCTGTCGCGCGTCAAGAGGGCAGAGTGTCTGCGGTGGTTACCGATGTTGCAGCGTGACGACGGGAGCTTTGGGGAGGTGCTTGGGCCGAACGATCAGATTGAGGGGGGCGGGGACTTGCGATTCTGCTGCTGTGGTGCGGGCACCCGGTATATACTGCGGGGGAGGAATGACGACGACGTGAAGGATATTGAGGATATTGATGTGGGCAAGCTGGTAGGGTTTATCGAGGCCTGTCAGGTACGAAGCCCCTTCAATCTAGGCCCTAAAGTATATCTCATGACTGACATGGCGTCTTCAAGACATACGACGGTGGAGTCGGAGAAGGACCCTTTTGCGAATCGCACTGTAAGACCCCTACATTTTAGATAACTGTTACAAGAGTAGGCAGCTAATATCATACAGCGGGCCATACATACTGTGCCATCGGCGCGCTCACTTTCCTGGGTCGCGAGTCCCCGGACAAGCCCACAGCCGCGCTTCTTTCACCAGAGACACCAGAGTTCAACTCGCTTCTCAGGTGGCTGGTAGCAAGGCAAACGACCGAGCTGGGCGAAGTTGCGTCTGACGACGAGGAAGAAGCCACCGAGAAACCGGGCCCTCCTAAACCAGTCGAAGGGCTCAGTCCAAGCGAGGCAATCGACCAGCTCCCTACAATCTCCCCACCAACGGCGGAATCTATGCACTGGGCGGGTTTCAATGGACGCGCAAACAAGTTCGCTGATACGTGCTATTCTTTCTGGAATGGCGCAACACTAGTGGTGAGTTTTGCCTGAAATCACACACACACACATTTAAAAACGGCAATACTAACCCAATACCACCCACAGATGTTGAATAGATTAAATCTTATAGACGGCCCCCGGAACCGACGCTACCTCCTCGAAAAGACCCAACACATCGTGGGAGGGTTCGGAAAAGCCGTCGGAGAACCACCTGGTACGAAAAAAGCTGTTGGCCCCAGTCTATCAAGTATTGGCACTAATAGTATTTTACGTCAGATCTACTCCACTCCTACTTTGGACTCGTTTCGCTGGCTTTCCATGGAGAAGACGGCCTCGATGGCGTCGATCCCGCCCTGTGTCTGAGTCATCGGGCTGCTGGGCGTCTGCATTCTCTTCCCTGGTGGAAGGAGAGAGGTTGATAGTAATTATATGATATAGAGGATTGATAATAATAAACTATCTATACTTGGCATACATGTGACCCTTCCATTGGAGGATAGTTGAACTGGGCCAATGGGGCCAACGAAGGTCATGGAACGAGGCCTGAAATACCGTACATGTGCACCACAGAAAATGGAAAAGGTAGTATTCAAGGACTGAGACTGAAGTTGTTGTACACGAGACGACAATAACTCGTTATTCGACCTCTAACGAGACACTGTGAAGAGTGCTAAATAATGGGTAGTGAGATTGCGGAAGCGAATTTCTAGACGGTAGACGGTACCACACGGGGAAGGTGGAGTAATATACAAAAGAGACTCGAATGACCAGCATCGCTCGTTGATTTTTTGGACAAAAGAAACGGAAGGAGAAATAGTTTGTGTTCGGCCGCTCACATGAGAAGACGCCAGGCACCCAAAATGAGAGCTGCGGTACCGGTACAGACACCCCTAGATGGAGGGACAGTTGTTAGTATACCGAGACAGACAATAGAAGGAGAGAGGTGAGGAAATAAAGTAGTCATACATGAGCCACTGGAGAGTCGAGAACTTGACAGCCTCAACGCGCTCCCGCAGACCGGCAACTTCCTGCTCGATCCGCGTTTCCGTCTCCTTTATTCGCATTTCCTGGCTGTTCGCCTCCTCGCGAATCCGGCCTTTCTCGAGATTCAGGTCCAACCGGACGGAGGCCTGCGTTCGCCCGATCTCATCACGGAGACGTGAGTTCAGCTTTGCGAGGTCCGCGGCAATTTTCTCGTGCGAGGAGCGTGTCAGCTGTGCCTCGGTCGAGTCTGCGTTGAGGAGCTCTGAGCGGAGCTTGGCGAAGTCGACCTTCTGGGTATATGTGGATCGTTCGGTATCTGTGATATCTGGTTAAGACACGGCCGGTGGCGGCGAAATCAACCAGCGAGAGTGATCCGCTTACCTTCTCGCAGGACCATTGTTCGGGTCAGGTTCTGGATCGACTCCTGGATGACGTCGTTCAGTACGCGCATCATGGCGACTGCCTGCTCCTCGCTGAAGCCCTCGTCCTTTAACCGCTGCACGAACTTCAGGGTATCAAAGTGGTGGTCTCGTTGGCGGGAGGGAGTTGCGTGGAAGGCCCGTCGAGCGGGGTTGAAGGTCGCCACGTAGACGCCATTGTATCTGATGGGGTCGGCGGCAGAGTCGACGGCGGGGCGACCTGTTGTCGGCTTCACGGGTGTCGAGAAACGTCTGGCGATCGTCGAGGATGAGCTGGTGTCTCGGGAGGTTGCGGAGATGAGTCCGGAGGAGGCGCGGAAGAGAGCTGAGGTATGTAGCTGATGTCCTGGTGGAAACAGTGCTTGAATGCTCTTCTGCTTTTGGTGTTGCCGGGCTGAGAATGCTCTGGTCTTGGGTGGTGCGATGCGAGCGCCGGCGGAGGATCCATTCCACGTCAGCCGTGGAAGGATGGAACGGGACACTTCCGTGACGGGCTTCTGAGGCGCCATTGTCCAGACGCTCAAGGGCGGGAGGGGTGAAGTAGTCACGGAGTTCAACAGAAGCAGCAAAGCAGGCGAGGTGCCGACGAATAGAGTGTTCGATGTTAAACCGGAATGTGGGAGGAAGGAGAATAAAAGCATCATCCGATATGTCATGTCATGTGCGGAGGACGGAGGGGAGTTGGATGACTAACACAGGGGATAGTTATGCTTATGCACTCCGATTGGACGAACACTTCACAAAACATGGAAGGAATTTCTCTCGTACCCATTCTTGCTGAAGGGGCAAACTATTCATGGACGGCGATAGTGTACTGTTTGGAAGAATACACGGATACAATCTTTTATAACGAAAAACTTAATTTACATGTCCCATTTTCCCTTGCAAAACGCCAAACACGATCCCCACAGCCCAATCTATAGCTGGAACAGCTCCTTCAACTGCTTCATTGTGTCATCAGGACCACTGACGGCGTGGCCTACGGTGCGGGGATCGCTGTAGATCTCCCAATCGTTGCCTCCGGGGAAGGACTTGTCGCCGAAGAAATGGATGGTTTTGTATTCGATGCCAGAGATGTTCTTCTCGGCTTCAATGTGCTGCAAGCAATAGGTCTTGTCCCAGCCGGTGGGGAAGACGTCAAAGGAGATCTGGCCACCGATTGAGAAACTATATTCGAAAGTCAGCCATTAACGAGCGACAGGTATGGACTGGCCGAGCTTTTTGTAGCATAGACATGGGCTTCCTGGGACCATCGCTTACGTGAGGCTATAGTCGGAGAACTCCTTCTTGAGTGCGTCCACAAAGTCCCGCCGGATATTGTGCTGCTTGTCATACCTGCCATCGCGGTTAACGGGACAGTACCGATACAGTCAATTCTCAGACACATACTGTTCAAATTCCCGTCTCTCTTCGTTGCTTGCATTGCGGCCGATAGGGCTAACGTTGATCATTCCATTGCGGAACTCGATAAAAGTACCACGCTTCTTCGGCAGTGATATGTTTGCGAGGTAGGCCAGCATGAAGTTAACCAGCTTCTGATACTTTTCTTCGCCAATCCATTTGATGAAACTGTTACTGGCAAGAGGCTTGCCCAAACGGAAGGCGGTTAGGCCGTTCTCTGAGAAGGCGAAGTCGAACATCGAGGTGACGTTGGTTGAAGCTGTCCCGAGTTGTTCCTGCTGTTTGGCCAGGTCTGAGCCACCGACCTAGGTATTGTCAGACCAGCTATGTCAATGGGTAGGAGGCACCAACAAAGCCGATGGCGCACTTCTGGCGCAGTCGGGAGAGCAGGTCGAGCATTTCGGGGCACACAGTCTAGTGTAATTGGTGACATTGGGTTAGTCTTCAGGGTTGATAGAGCCACAGGATAAGCTGTGCAGCATTGAGCTCGACTTACCAACCTTGCGGGCGTTAGAGTCCCATCTACATCGAAGAGACAGAGGGTGTTCTTCAGAGGACGATCCTCCAGAGGCGAATGACTTGCCATGATGGCGAATTCGGTGATCAATGGGCGTGGAATACAGCAATGGTAGAAACGATCAAATATGAAGATGTACAGTCATGTTGAAAGAAGAAACCAGTGTATCATGATCTACCACCGCCTCTATAGATGATGACCGCATCCAGCCGATCTGCCCCAATTCGGCCATCTCCACCACGTGATCTACGTCGCCCCGCCGTGGAGCGGGATTAGTCAGCTAATGCCCCACACCGCTGCCTTTGTGCCTGGACGGAGTTGAAGGATGCAAGTGCAAAATTCTCGGAGTACCATAACACTTGGAGAAGAACAATAGCAGGTGTTGATACTAATCTACATATGGTTGCATTGCATTTACCCCTGGCAGTAGTACTATGTGATGGGATGGATCATTGGTGGGGAGCCGAGAGTGAGCCAGCGCTAAGCTGTTTAGTCTGTTCCACGATTCTCGTCAACAGACAACAGTTTGAATGAACAACCCCTCTTATGATCTCAATCGTCAATACAAGATTCGGACAGACTTCACAACATGGAACCCAAACAAAGTGATGTTGCGTGGGCGGAGCTCATTACCGGTTTGAAGGCTTCACTTCCAGACAAACTCCCCGTGTACCCGGCCCCAGCGCCTTCCGCGATTAACCGCACGGTCGACCATACCCAGCTGGCATTGACGGCAACCGAGCAGCAAATCGATGAACTATGCGCGGAAGCCCTCGAACACAAGTTTGCGACGGTTTGTGTCCGCCTGAACCATGTCGAGCGAGCCGTTCAGAAGCTCCGCGCGGACCCCGACGTTACGGTAGCCTGCGTCGTGGGATTCCACGAGGGGATGTACGAGACCGCAGAGAAGGAGCAGGAGGCCCGTGAAGCAGTCCGTTTGGGTGCGGCAGAGCTGGACATGGTACTCAAGTACCCGCTGCTGAAGGAGGGAAGGTTTCTCGAAGTCTACCAGGACATCGTTGGGGTGCGAAATGCGGCCCCGCTACCGACTACTCTCAAGGTCATTCTGGAAACGTCGCAACTGACGCGGGACGAGATCATTGCGGGTTCTGCGATTGCGAGCATTGCCGGGGCGGACTTCATCAAGACCAGTACTGGATTCAATGGCCCGGGCGCCAGTGCGGACAACGTCGCTCTCATGCGGGCCGTTGCGGAGCTGGTCGGCAAAGGGAGCCGTGTCAAAGCTAGCGGAGGAGTACGCTCTCTAGAAGCTGGGATCCAGATGGCACAGGCAGGAGCTGAGCGGATTGGGACCAGCTCAGGCGTGAAAATCATGCAGGAGGCCAGGGGAGGTGCTAGCCAGGAGTCGAACACGAAGGGCGAGGGATACTAGATAGTCGCCGTTGTCAGAAAATACTTGATCGCTAGTCAACTCCAGTCCCTAAAATATCAACCTCAGATGGGTGGTCGAATGCGATGATAACGTTGCGTGGGTCTTGAGAGGCCATATATTTCAGCCCTAAGCGTATATGCCAAGCTGATTATCTTGGATCCCCACATCTCGTATCTATTAACATCTCCTGTCAGCCCACAACGTCCAGTCATACCTTGGAATGGAGATAGACCTCGTAACTAATCACTGGATCGATCCAACCCGGGGCCAAGAGAATAAGAAAGCGGGTGGCCCCATCCCTGCCACTGCAGATACGCAGCGGCGTTGCTTGGCCGCCCCCATTCCATCCTCACGAGCACTCCGGTGACATCTCGAAAGAGAGACTGTCAATCCTGTGTCCCATTTTGATTAATGTAGCCTGATCATACGAGCCCAGGCAAGTGTCCATGAGCAAGTTTATCATAGCCATTATTCTTGAGTAGGTACGTTAATATCACCATTATAATTGAACTCGCAGAATCCAACCGAAGACAGACAATCTCACGGTAGCAGACTTCGACTCCGGAGACGAGATACGGATGGCTATTTTGGGACCATCGAACATGCTCATCGGATCAAAAGTTGTTCAAATTATATGGGAGTGGAGAATATAGCACAGGAGTTGAGAGCGAGTGTATAAGGGTTGGCTGTCCGGCTGGTCTATAAATATCTCCTTGAGCTCCCCTCAAAGTTCTTGGGATCATCAACAACGACTCCACCATTTAATCAACCAAATTTACTACAAACCAAATCTCTTCCGGAGCCTTCCTCTGTTTTTCAAACTAAACCATCAATATGAAGACTAATTTCCTCATCATCCTCGCCGCTGTCGCCGTCGGCGTCTTCGCCAACTCCGAAGCCAGCGTTGAAGCCAACGCTGAAGTCAATATTGAAGCCGACCTCGAAGCCGACCTCGAAGCCGACCTCGAAGCCGACCTCGAAGCCAACTTTGAAGCTGCCTCGCAAGGCGACGGCCTCGTCAAGCGCGCAGCCTGCCGTAAGCCCAGCAAATGCGGCGTGCTATGGGCTGGAGGTTGCGAACGTTATTGCCTTCCTCATAAGTTCTCCCACATGACTAGCAGTGGATGCCCAATTTTGGCCAAAAGGTGCTGCTGCAAATAATCAGCTGGCGTTGAATTGTGTCACTTTCCAGCGGCCCACAAACCCCCAAAACAAACGCGGAGGCTTGAAAGGACGATGTGTGGGGAAGGCATAGGAGAGTTGAGCGATTAGGGTGTGTTTTGGAGATGGGTCGAGATCTTGGAGAATTTTTTGTCTAGGTCAGATGTGTTTTGCGCAAGGTTTTCCATGTCATGTACGGAGTATATTGATTGATTTTTGAGACTTGTCACTCGTATGTGTTTTCAGCCTGCAAGGTTTTATTTTGGAGGTGTGTTCTAGTAATAACCGTACCATAGAGATATGACTAAAAATAGGGATGTCCCAAGCTGAGATATCTATACGCATATAGATGGACGCTAGGGGTACTCTTGTAAGGCATGCTGTATGTGCTTGTGTGATACCAGGCAAGTATCCCCTACGCCAGCAGATTGCCACGAAGATGGATCCCGTTCGCACAGTTGGCTTGTCCGAAAAAGGGCTCGGGGCTCTCTTTTCTCGCAATTGCTTAAAGAGATATAGCCACCAACTGGTATAACAGTAATCGCTTAGGATCCTGACAGCACCTCGTATAAGGAGAATAGAGGTTACTTAAACTAAATTGGGCGAAAGGATTGGACAATTCCATTGGGTGTTCAATTGTATATAGTACGTGATATCAACGCTATCATCGGAAAAAAAAAAACTGATTGTTGTCGGACCACATCAGTGCTGTTCGTGTCCAGTGGCCTGCTGGACCCGCTTCAATTCCAAGAGCCCTTGAACATCTGATCTAGATTCTCTGATATATCCAGGCCGGGTGTTTGTATAGCAACGTGGGGCTCTGCTCGGTAGAGTCGACAGGGAGGATCCCATTTGGCGCATATGGAAGTTACACCGAATAATTGGCATCCAAGATCAAGCTCTTGAAGTGCTTGTAACATGTCCGGTCACCCGCGCCAGGCTTGTGGAAATATGCCACGGCCTGTGTCGAAGGCGAAAATGCCGAGAGGGGCTGTGTAGTCGCGAAAGTCATCGCTGTTCTCGACGAGCGGTTGGCGCAGTTTCGGGGACCGTCGGCACAGTGGCACGTCGAGTTGTTATTCCCTGTCACGGCTCGCCCGAAACAATTGAGTAAAAATTGGAAGACTTCATCTATCCCAATGCACTCGATCCGAAGTCAAGACGGAATGTCGGAAGCTTTCACCTCCTGATACTTGGACAAGACTTTCATCTCCGTATTGCGCTCCTTGATCTTCTTGTCGATTGCTTTCTGCACATCTTCGCGTTTCCTCTCTGCGTCCTGGATTCTTTGCTTCACTTCCATGACTGCGAGTTCTTGCGCCTTCAGAGCCTCGGATGGAGACGGGAATTCTTGTTGCAGTTCTTGAAGCTGAGCACGGATTTTCTCGGGATCTAATGCGGTACAGGTGACCGGATCGTATTTGTAGGATTCTAGGGGTTCGCGAGGGACGCGGACTTCCGGGAGCAGATCGTGGATCGGAGTCGTGCGGATCGGCGAATCCAAAGAAACGGGCTTGACGGTGGGTGACTGCGTCGGTTCGGCCGGTGGAGAAAGAGGCGGTTGGTCCATGGCTGTGGATTTGTCGTTCTTTTCAGAGGGTATCGGAAAGTGTAGTGTACGGCGATGATGAAGGTCAAAGACGAACTTTGTAGTGGACTTGTAGATGATCGCGAAGGCGTGTTACTAAGCACGGCATTATCTCGGCGGGAGATTTAGGGCAGAAGGGCGGTCTGCTTCTGCCGGCGTAAACTACTCACCGCCGTATAGAGTGGGGAACTATCCCATCGTCACCGGTTCCATCATCAACCATCAATCAACTCTTGTGCAGATAGCTGGACCTGATTTGGTTGATGAATTCATGAGAGGCAAATGTTCGGAGTGGTACATCTCAGCTAGGTCTGAGAACTATCGAATATGCAGGCGTTTGGTGAGTTGCGTGCCCCCTTACTGATCCATCTACCCCCGGGTCCCCTTCTCCCCTTTAGTCGAAATGCATGTAGCCCTATTATTAAGTATGGGAATGCAGGCTAATGCGAGGACTATTAGTTCCGAAGAATCGGAGGGTAAGTCCAATTCAGGACATATAGTCCCAAATGCTGAGCAATGCTTCTAGCCCCGGTTCGAATTCATTCTGAGGGTAAGTGCTGAGCTGTCAACTCCATACGATATCATTGAATGTCACTGACGTGGCGATCTGATTTAGATCATCGACCTGAATAATGTTCCACTTGTGAGTGGGACGGCATTTGTAAAATGGCGCCTCCCTTCGTCGAATGCGGCCGAACACCACGGGCATACAGATAAGGCAGTCATCCTGGACCACCGAGCATCGTGGCATTACGAGAGGGCACTGCAGGTCCGGCTCACAATCGACCGCAATCAGAGCCTTCACGACTGCGAAGTACATTTTGATGTCATCCAGGAATTTGCGACGGGTGGTCACAATGATAAGGATTTGCTGGGGAGAATTCGACTCAATTTGGCCGAGTATGTCGACAAGAGCGATGACGACGAGGGCATCGTACGACGTTACTTGATGCAAGATAGTAAGATCAACAGTACACTTCGCATTGGGATCGTCATGCGACAGGTAGAGGGAGACAGGAACTTCACTACGTATGTGCACAGGGACAAGTGGCTCAGTCTTGTTGCTGACCGCTCGCAGACCGCCGTTGCGATCGGCTATGGTTTTTGGGGGCATTACAGGCGTTGTCTCCTCGGAACAAGGAGACCCCGATGACCTCGGTCGACAACCATCCATCTACACCCAAACCCGGGAGGCTGCAGATCTACAAGACATGTACCGTCGGACGTTGGCAGCGTCCTGGAACTCGCGCTCAGACGACATGCCGGCCGACAAGTTGATCGAAGAGTTGTTCTCCGGAGGCGTCTCCTGGAGCAGTGACACTCGTGATTCTCCAGTTGGAAAACAAGCAAACGACGATCTGCGTCTAAGCGACGAGACAAGGGCCAAGCGGACTAGCTCTGGCAATCGACTGTCACCCAGCTTCGAAAGACGGCCCCGAAGTGCATCAAGCATGCATGCACTTCGGAACGATGCGAAAAGTTTGCAAGAAATCTCCTTAGGTATGGACCGCACCAGCGGCAAGGGTGAAAGCATCGAACGGAAGCTTTATGACAGTGGCAAAGGAAAGGCCTGGAAGAGTCGAAGAAATGAACACGAAGTGTCCGAATTTGACGTCCGTGAAGACCTGAGAAGCTGGGCCGTGGGTGGAAAGGAGGAGTGATGAATGGTAGGATCAACACTTAGTTTGAGACAAATAATACCCAGATGCATGATTTCGAATAATTACAAATTGGCCCCTGCCATCAGCTACAATCCCCGTTACACATTGATTGACTTGTACGATGGATACTTCCACTTTACTCTAGTCTTTCATAAAGAATTCGACAATCTTCGCCGCTAGGTGTGAGACTAGGTCAGGCTTCGTTCTAACAATATTACATCCGAGCCATGCGACTACAATTAGTTCTACCTCTCACGGCCATCCACACGGCCTAGAATATCATTGGCCTCGCTTTCCAGACGGTCAGAGCTCGTGCGGAACAACCGCGGTAGACCCGTTTCCTCATACGCAGCGCCATCGACAATCATGCGCGCAATTCCCTCAGCTGAAAGAAACACCTGGGGCATCCCGTGGCCACTGAAGCCAGCGACAATCAGCTGTCCCGGTTTATGGGGCACGTTCCCAACATGTGGAAGGGAATCTGTAGTGAAGCCCATGACTGACGATTGGCGTTAGCACTGCTGTTCTAGCCCCAGGGAAAAGAGATACATACTCCCTGTCCAGACCCGGTCAGTATATGCTCCCGTGTTCTCCCACCCGTGGAAATTTCGCTGCATGTAGTTGTCAAAGTAGCGAGAAGCAGCCTCGATCATTCTGCTGTCATCCGTGTTGTCGTACCACTTGCTCGCATCGTGAAAAAAAGTGGATTTGGCTCCTCCAACAATGATACTACCATCTGGCCGGGGGATCAGGTAGTCATAGTCCCAGGTGTTGAAACGCATGGTGTAGGAACACTCCAAGGGTGTTTTCGGCGGATTAGGAACCACGATCCGGCTACAGACTCCTCTGACGGGGACAATCTTCCCCTTGTAATCCGGCGCGATCGCCGATGTATATGCGTTGGTTGCGAAAACAACCCATTTGGCTTGGATGGAGCCTCGGTCAGTCACGACTGTCCAGCGCCCATCGGCATCGGGGGCGTCAGACACTCGGAGCACAGGAGTATACGTCTGGAGGTTTACCCCCGCTGACACTACCTTGCTCAAGAGCTGCGTGACCAACTTGTATGGCCAGAGTCTTCCGGTCCGAGACTGAAAGCATCCTTTTGCACCTTTGACACCAGACACCTAAGCGACTGATCAGTCGTTGCGTGATGGGTGGGGTCACAATGATTCTTACTGTCTCTGCCGATTCGAGCGGGGTAAAGTGGACACTTTCTGTGGCCTTCAGGCCTTGGGAGATAAGAGACTCCCGGCCGGCTCTCGCTTCTTCACAGAGACTTGGATCAAAGTGTATGTCAAATAATTTGTTGGTGTCAAGATCACAGTCGATACTCTCCTTCTCGATCAATGACTGGATTCTCGAAAGATGTTCACTTTCGAAAGCAGCCACCTCGGAGGCGGCGTCGAACCCATATTTCTCGGCAAATTTATGGATCTCACTATATAGATCCGGTCGTAGGTGACCCCCTATGCAGACGTTTGCTTCTAGTCAATTCGTATAGAGGAACTGAAATGGCTTACCGTTTCGACCTGTTGCTCCTGAGCAGGCCTGGCGTGCCTCTAAGATCACTATCGATGGGTTTTCTGCTCCAGCAGACTGACTGCGTTGCAGACAGTGATATGCGGTTGAAGTCCCAGCATATCCAGATCCTATGATCACAATGTCACTGCTCTCAGGCAATATCTCGGTCGAGCGATGGTTGTCCAAAGCATGAGGTTGACTTCGCCAGAACGAGGTCATGCCATGGTCGGCCGGAAACGATCTGGCCATACTTGCAGAGAGTTGTATCGTTGCTAGAAAAATCAGATCTCTATTGAGCAATAGAACTCGTCTGAAGACAAATAGGAACTTGAATGAGCCTCTGTCCCTCTGTACAGAGGCAGGTGTCGTGGTGATCCTTTATCTACTCCGAGTGATTCTTGTATAGATCACACACTAGTCCGCCTTAGGCCTAGCCCGTTCCACCCGTGACCCGTCCCGACTTGACCCAATCGAGACTTATCAATTTCTCCAAAGCTTCAATTCTTCCAGTTAAAGATTCGGTCGACCACCGGTTTAAGAGGTCGCGCCGCCGATTTCCGAATGTTGTCACGGACCTCCAAACCTGCCGCAGGGCTTTTGGGCTCTCGCGGTTCCCCAATATGCAGGAAATGCGCCCTTCCTTCGACAGTGCGCGGGCGCGAGGTTTTTCTCCGATACCAGAGCGATTCTTCCGACCGACCCCCACGGCCTCGTTCGCGCAATGATCGCAGACCACACTCGGAAATCAAAAGTCGACGGAGGGATAGGAGCAGAAAAGTGCCTATTGAGGTGACTGCGCTAGGAAAGCCTGGCGAGGTGGTGGTCCTCCCGGAACAAACACGGCGTCGCCGCCAACCTGCCCCGGTCGAACAAGACCCCAAGGATGGGACCGAGGACTCCGCTCTCCCATTTCTGTTGGAGGAGATAGACAATGATGATGGACTTGAAGCGACTGAGCGCATTGAGTCCTTTCGTGCGGCATACCAACACGGGAACAAATTGACTGGCGCGGATTGGGAGGATCTTAGAAAGGGCATCCAGGGCTCTTTCACGTCGCAGCAATTATCCGATTATCTTGAGGAGTTATCTCGCGGGGTCTCAGAGTTCGGCGCTGGACAGCAGTCCAGCGAGGGGATAGACGCCGGCGCTTGGAGGCCTGGGATCTCGGCATTCGTGGAGATAGGACCGGTCTCGCAGGAGGGTGTCGCGAATAGGATTGCGACGTCACAAGGCTTGAAGGGCAAAGAACTTCTTGTGGAGAGGATTCTCCGCGACTACTGGGGGCTTGGTGTGATCGGTGAACCTGGGCAGCTGGACGTCCGTCTCCCTGCCCACTCTTTATCGCTACTTTCGAATGCCAAAACCTTCTCCTTCGGAGAGGTGGCTAGTCTCCATGAAGCGAAGATCGATATCACACATTCACTTGGTCTTGTGAGGATCACCGGGAATCAAGAGTCCTGCGAATCGATCCGTGAAATCATATGCGACACCATGGCCAGGATCCGGTACGAGGAGGTCGATTTATACCAGGATAAGGCTGGAGTCAAAGGCAATGGCCGCATTTTCAGCGCAGACTTCTTATCGTGGGTCGGTAAGACTTATGGGGTCTCCTTTGAACTAGGGTCGTCGAATGTACCGGTTAAACTGTATTACCTGGCCGAGAACCAGTCGGGACCTGATAATGCTCGAAGGACCCTGAACCTCGCAATCTATGATGCTGCATGCTCGCCGATACCATTTGGCACCTACTTGTCCGCGTCCGAGCCTGCAGGTGTGTATCCAGTCGACCCAGAGAACAGCACATCCTGGCCCCATCGTCAGAAAGAGTGGTTCCGCTGGGGCATGCCCTCTACTGAGCCTTCGGAGAGGAGGGTATTCGACACCCCGTTATTCGATAACCACGAGACGCGCCTCTCGGCCGAACTTCTGAAATTGCTTCGGCGAGGAACTCCCGACGCCTTTCAGAACAGTTCCACGGCAGCCCGGGAGACAGTGACAGCGGCCGTTGGGAAGTGTCTCTTCCAACACAAAACGCCCTTCGAAAACCAACAGGCTACCCCCTCTCAACTTGGCAGGATGGCGCTTCCCCGAATCTTTACTACAGATATCCCTCGCGTGCCGTCTTTCCTCAGGTCGTTGATGCCCCTCGAGTCCTCGCGGATCCACCGCTTCCGGCTAGTCCCGTCGGCCATTCACCAAGGCATCTTTCCCCAGCTGGAGTTAGAAGCCACGATGAAAGCGCCGCTCGACGAATCCCATCCGGGGCTAGAAATTGCCGTGTCCTCCGCACAGGCGGTGCTGTCCCAGAACAGCGTGGACTATCTGCTGCCGGAGAGTGGACTGGATCTACGCTTCACGCGGAAGTTGACGCGTGACATATCGGAAGAATGCAGCGAAGGTCGCTCGCTCGACGGGCTTCGGGGTACCTTGCAGGGGCTTCTTGCCAAGAGCCAGGGTTTCGATGATGTGCTTCTCCCAGTATTCTACCAAATCACTCTCCCTAACCGTTTCTTGAACCGGACGGAGCCAGGTCAGGACGCGAACGGACACACCACCGGGGAGTACATGTTCATGCCAGTCGACGATATTCGCGCCACCCGTGCCCAGCAGTACGAATTCCAGGACCAACAGCTGAGCCACTCTTACTACGAGAGTGGTCCGTTTTTGGCACACCACACTACCGATCTGTCGCTGGACATGGATTTGACGGGCGGGTCCGAATCTCCCATTCCATCTGAGTCGTCCGAGAATGAGGGCGCGGCGCCACAGACTCTCGAGGACAAGTTTGATTCCTTCTACAGCGCCTCGTGCTCGCTGGCGTTCAAAGTGGACCGAGCCTGGCGATTGCTGTAAGCTGACAGGGAAGGTTCCTTTTCACGCACAGCTGTATTATAGACATGGGATCTTCTGTCCCTCGTAACGATTGTATAATATGTATTGATAGAACGAACCATCTCTGCTATGCGTAACACGATAATCATGGCAATATACTCCAGAGTACACACCCACGAACTGCCATAGACAATTGAATGAATTAAATTAAATTAATACAGAAACAGCCGATCCTTCGCATCCTGCACCACCCA
This sequence comes from Aspergillus taichungensis, assembly GCA_002850765.1. Classification (NCBI taxonomy): domain Eukaryota; kingdom Fungi; phylum Ascomycota; class Eurotiomycetes; order Eurotiales; family Aspergillaceae; genus Aspergillus; species Aspergillus taichungensis. The sequence goes on along the minus strand of KZ559520.1, from coordinate 27,997 downwards.
CTCGAGACCTTCGCGGAGATTCTTCCCGGTCATGGCACTGCAGGGCAAGATGGTCCATTTGTGCGTTTTGATCGCGTCTAGACGGAGGCGCTAGAAGTGACAGTCAGTATTATGCGATGGATATTGATCCCTGTAGGTTACTGGAAGATACAAGGTGAACGCACCTCTTGGACTTCGCTTTCTGTCATGCATCCTGTGACGTCGGTTTTGTTCAGGAAGATCAAGAGACTTGCGCCCGTTAGGCGCTGTGAATGTTGTGTTAGCTGGTTGTTTCGAATTTGTCTGTCACGAAGGGGGCATTCGAAAGTAAAAGGAAAGAGAAAGAAGAGAGAGAGAGAGAAAGAGGCATACCTCTTCTAAAAGCAGACCAGCCAGTTCATCGCGACAGTCGTCAACTCGAAGCCTGTCCGTGGCGTCCACCACCCAGACCAGCGTGTCTGTTTTCTCAAAGTAGTTCTTCCAGTACGATCGGAGAGTCCGCTGACCTCCTACGTCCCCTGGAACAGAAAATTTTTCAGACTTGTTCAGTTTAGAAAGGATGACGCCTCTTACAGATATTCAACCGGTACCTGTAGCGTGATATTAGCGGGGTCCGTCCTTGACAGAGGAAGAGAACGAGGAAGTAGGACTCACCCCTCGAAATCAATCGTCTTGATGATAAACCCTAACGTCGGACTGACGGTTGTGACGTCCTCGTTCATGATCTGTTTGACGATGGTTGTTTTGCCCGCATTGTCGAGACCGCTGCAGCCTTGTCAGTAAGAATGTCCGGTGGAGGATTGGAATAAGACTGTACAGCATTAGGATTCGCATTTCCTTGTCCTTTAACCGGGCTTTTCTTAAAATGGACAGCATTGTCTGATGTTTTTGAACTATCTGAGTACAGAGTATCGAATGTTTGACGGCGGTGGAGTTAAAGATTCGGTGATGGAATTAAGCTGGGCGATCTTATCGCGCCCGCGTTGCCGCCCGCATATATATGTGGGGTTGGCTGCAGGTTTTCACTTTCTACGGCGCCTTGCTGTAAAAGGGATCATAGAACTAGGTATAATCTCTGGTTGCCATTTGATTGTCTTAATTCATTGGGAATGGATGTATTCTGTATGGAATGAATCCAATCGATAAGACAGCACGTGGGATAAGGATAACGATAAGAGTCACGGGGTGTCCTGGCCGCGATCGGAGACGCTAGTCCCATTTGGGATAGATCGAGTGCCTGAGGAACCGATGGCGATGATTCACCGGATTCACCCCGCCGTCTTTTTCTCCTCCTCTCTGGTTCCTGTCAAGTTGACCTTGTCGATTGCTTCAGATCACGTCTTTGGATTGATCGTTTTGTCCGTTGAATCTGCACTGGTTGTGACTACTGATATACCCCAGCCATGTCCCATACGCTGTCGCAGAAATATCTTAGCACGCGGGGTGCTTCGTACGGGGTAGGCAATCCTGCTTTTGCCACTATCCAAATTTGTCCTCATTGCTGATCTTCAATACCCTTTAGCTGTCCTTTGAGGATGTCGTCTTGAAGGGTCTGGCTTCCGATGGAGGTCTCTTCATTCCTGAAGAGATCCCCTCCCTCCCCGCCAACTGGGAGTCCGAGTGGCGGGACCTCAGCTTCGAAGACCTCGCTTTTCAGATCATGTCCTTATACGTCTCCTCGTCCGAAATCCCTCCCGAAGACTTGAAGGACATCATCAAACGCTCCTACTCTACCTTCCGTCACCCGGAGCGCACCCCTCTGGTCGAATTGGACGCTAAGAAGCACCTGCACCTGCTGGAGCTGTTCCACGGACCGACCTTTGCTTTCAAGGACGTGGCGCTCCAATTCCTCGGCAACCTGTTTGAATACTTCCTGATCCGCAAGAACAAGGGCAAGGAGGGCAAGGACCGTCATCATCTCACCGTCATCGGTGCGACGAGCGGAGACACCGGGTCCGCGGCCATCTACGGCCTGCGAGGCAAGAAGGATGTCTCCATCTTCATTCTGTTCCCCGACGGGCGGGTGTCGCCCATCCAACAGGCGCAGATGACGACCGTCCTCGACCCCAACGTTCACAACCTGACCGTCCAGGGCTCCTTCGACGACTGCCAGGATATCGTCAAGGCCCTGTTCGCGGACCCCGAGCTGAACTCCACCCACAACCTCGCCGCCATCAACTCCATCAACTGGGCGCGCATCCTCGCCCAGATCACCTACTACTTCTACTCGTACTTCTCCCTGACCAAGACCCCCGGCTACAACAAGGACTCGAAGATGCGCTTCGTCGTTCCCTCCGGCAACTTCGGCGACATCCTCGCCGGCTGGTTCGCCAAGAGCATGGGTCTCCCCGCCGAGCGACTCGTCATCGCAACCAACGAGAACGACATTCTCGACCGTTTCTTCCGCAGCGGCGGTCACTACACCAAGGACAACTCCGGCGCCGCCGCCGTCAAGGAGACCCACAGCCCGGCCATGGATATCCTGGTCAGCAGCAACTTCGAGCGCCTGCTGTGGTTCATGGCCTTCCAGACCGACAGCGCCAGCTCCGCCGATGAGCGACGCAAGCACGCCTGCGAGAACGTCAGCGACTGGCTGAACCAGCTCAAGACGCAGGGCGGTTTCCGCGTGCCCCAGGCCGTCGTCGACGGCGCCAAGGCCGACTTCGAGAGCGAGCGCGTCAGCAACGACCAGACCATCGCCCAGATCCGCGACACCTACTCCTCGTCCTTCCCCAAAAACCTGACCCCCGGCAGCGCCACCAGCTCCAAGACCGGCGGCTACATTCTCGACCCCCACTCCGCCGTTGGCGTCGGCGCCTCCCTGCGCTCCATCGACCGCAACCCCGACATTCACCACATCTCCCTCTCCACGGCGCACCCGGCCAAGTTCGCCAGCTCCGTTGACACGGCCCTGCGCGAAGCGGACGGCTACGACTTCAGCGAGGTCCTGCCCAAGGAGTTCATCGGCCTGGAGCAGAAGGAGAGCCGGACTACCCCTGTCCCCGCCGGTGCTGGCTGGCAGGGCGTGCGCGAGCTGGTCAAGGCGGAAGTTGAGAAGGAGCTGTAGTGGGGGAACTAATCATCTCTCTCTTGCTATATCACCTCCACATATACATACACATACACATTATGCATACATAAATAGAGGTCGGACTGCTTTGTTGTGAATCTTTGGGATTATGTTGACGAAAAGAATATGTGAAGATATCTTCTTTGTTGTTTCTAAAAATTTCCCCTTGTTGTTTATTTCGTCGATAGAATTTACCCTTAAGATCGATACGATACATACGATATACCGTTGTCAGGTTGATTGAACTCGTCTCCAATAAGTAGGTATGTATTATCAAAATCTAATATGAACATACAAAAAAGTAGATCAATCATGATGGTCGATGATCAAGTGCGCCTGCCTTGCCCTAGCGCCGTTATCTGCTGCTGCTGCTGAACCAAAAAGCAAAAGTCTATGATACATGTTTTCAAGGGGTATGTTGTAGTAGAGTATGGTATACAGAACGGTGATTGTCCGCTCAAGAAGCAGCCGACTGCAAAGTCTGATCGGGAGGCTGCTGTCCCTCATCCAGCGTCTCCGCAGCGACGGGGGTAGTATTCTTACGGACGTAGCGGAGTAACCTGAGGACACCAGCGGGGGTGACGCCCTCGGTGCGTCTCGCCATACCGATGCTCTCAGGGCGGACGAGCTCGAGCGCCTGGATCTCCTCGTTGCTGAGGCCGTGGACCTGGGCGTATCGCAGGTCCGCCGGGAGGAGGAGGTTCTCGTCTTTCAGGAACTTGCGGGCCTCGGCTTCCTGCCAGACGTACTGGGCTGCGTAGCGGCGATCGATGGAGACGCGGGTCTTGATGTCCTCTGGGAAGGAGTTCGCCGTGTAGACTGTTCCGGTCGGGGAGTCGATGTGGGGGATGATGGCGTCGATGTCGACCTTTTCGAGGCAGAGGAGGTCGAGCGCCGATCGCTTGGAGGTGTCTGTGCGGGCGCGGAAGCCCTTGCGGGCCCAGGCGCTGGAGGAGAGCTTGGTGTTGTTGAGGAGGGCCTGGAGCTCGGCGATCTGGGCTTGGGTGTCGTTGAAGCGCTGCCAGCGTCTGTCGGAGACGAGGCCCGCTTCGCGCGCCATGCGGGTCAGACGCTGGTCGGCGTTGTCGGCGCGTGTGGTGATGCGGTATTCGCTGCGCGTGGTGAACATGCGGTAGGGCTCGGAGACGCCCTTCGTGATAAGGTCGTCGATCATGATCCCGATGAAGCCGTCGGAGCGGCGGAGGGTGAGTGTTTGGCGGTTTTGAGCAGACAGGCCGGCGTTGATACCGGCGATGATGCCTTGTCCGGCTGCTTCTTCGTAGCCCGTGGTCCCGTTGATCTGTCCTGCGAGGTAGAGACCGCTGATTAACTTGGTTTCGAGGGTCGGTTTCAGGTTGCGGGGGTCGATGTAGTCGTATTCCACCCCGTAGCCGGGCTGCAGCATCGTCACATTCTCCAAGCCTTCGATTGTCCGCAGCATCTCGTACTGGGCGTCTTCAGGGACCGTCATCGAGATGCCGTTGGGGTAGATAACATCGTTAGGAGCAAAGCCCTCCGGCTCCAACCAGATCGTGTGTCTCGGCTTGTCCGTGAACCGGATGATCTTTGACTCCAGCGAAGGGCAATATCTTGGCCCTTTGACGGTCTCGCGGATGTGGATCGAATTCTGGAGGTTCGCGCGGATGATGTTGTGGGCGGCCTCGTTCGTGTAAGTCATCCAGCAGTTCAACTGTTCCTTATCCCCCACCTGCACGGTGTCGTTGATATACGAGAACGGCTGCGGAGGCGAATCCGCATGCTGGACCTCCAACTCCTTGAAGTTGATCGTCTTCGCGTCCAGTCGGGGCGGAGTACCCGTTTTCAAACGGCCCAGCTGGAAACCAGCTTCACGGAGCGACTTGCTCAGTCCAAACGTAGCCGCTTCACCCATCCGTCCGGAGGGAAACACGTCGAGACCGATATGGATTTCTCCACCCAGGAAAGTCCCCGTCGTGATGACCACCCTCCCGGTGGGGATAACGTCCCCGGACTCGAGTCTGACGCCCACGATCTTGCCCTGCGCCACCGGATCATCTTCCATACCTTCCTTCGACACCACGATATCGGCAACCTTGCCCTCCACAATACTCAGTCCTTCCGTCCCGAGCAGCTCCTCCTGCATGTACTTCTTGTACAGATCGCGGTCGATCTGGGCGCGAGGTCCCCACACCGCAGGGCCCTTGGACCTGTTGAGCGTCCTGAACATGACGCCCGCCTTGTCAATCGTCCGTCCGGCCACGCCGTCCATCGCGTCAACCTCGCGGATCATTGTGCCTTTGCCGATACCGCCAAAGCTCGGATTGCACGAGCAAACGCCGATATTGGATAGGGAGGGCGTTACCAGTGCGGTGCGAGCACCGGAACGCGCTGCCGCGGCGCATGCCTCTGAGCCGGCATGGCCGCCCCCGATGACGACGACATCGTATGGTCTAATTGGTTTCAAGAAGAATGATTAGTGGATAGTCCGGGAAATGATGCGGAAGGTTGACGATGCACGCCGTGCTTACCGCGAGTTGTCGGAAACAGTAGCCAGCCCACGACTGACTCCCGGTGTGCGCAATCGCGAACCAAGACCCCAGCGAAGGACAGCCAGCGACCTAACTCGAAAAGCCATGATGATGGGTCGATGGCAGAGGATGTTGGGCTTCTGGTGGTGTTGACAGGAAGGAAAGAAAATCTACATCACGTGGGTAGCTGATAACCGGACTGACGGATATATAATGATCCGGTAGATAGCCGGATGAAAATTACAGATTTTTCTTATCGTGTACCATGTATGGTACCATTGTAATTTTCGTCTATTCCTGTCTATAGACTATGGCCTTGTGGCCTTATGGCCTTATGTATCTTCTATCTTGACATGTGCTCGGCATCCGTATACGTAGCATGTCATGCCCCTCTAGCCAGATTGATCACCTTCTTAGCAGCAGGCTCGAAACCATCAAAGGCGTGCAGAGGCAGTCCACTTTCAGCGATCTATATCGTCACATTAGCACCGGTGCAGAAATGGTCAAAGCACAGAGTAGATACGAACCATCTTCTGTCCTGCCTCTTCGTTTGTTCCTCGCAATCGCACTACCACCGGTACCTGCATGTGCAGATCACGAAAGGCGAGGATGATGCCCTCGGCGATCATGTCACACCGTGTCAATCCCCCAAAGATGTTGACAAAGATTGCTTTGACCCGGGGGTCAGAGCAAATGATTCGAAAGGAGGACTTGACTGTCTCCGAGGTCGCTTTGCCACCAGTGTCGAGAAAGTTCGCGCAGTGCCCTCCGTGGATGGTGAGGGCGTCAACTGTGTTCATGGCTAGGCCGGCACCGTTCACTGTACAGGTCAGTGTGATGGTTAGATATCGCGGTTCTAGGGTGTCTTACCCAGCGTGCCAATGCTGCCTTCACCATCCAACCTAAAATTTGACGAAGCTGTTAGCGGCAGTCATGCTTAGGACTTGGTATACACACTTCACGTAGACGATTCCATCCTTCTCTGCTTCTACTTCTTCGGGAACCTCTTCTGCCTTGTTTCTCAATTTATGCACTTCTTCTTGACGCCCCGAGCTCTTATAAGCTGCATCATCAAACCCAAATCGGGCTCCCCGGACTTCCAGGCCACTGGATGACAGATGACTGCGGACCTCAAGTAGATAGCCCTCCTTTTCCTTGAATATCTGCCATAAACTCTGAAGCAGCTGTGCCAGATTCTCATTGGCCTCAGCTGGTATTTGAAGGTGAGTTGCGACAGCTTTCAGAAGCGAAGATTTGCCGCCGATTTCTGGATTGATGTAAGGGAATGGGAACCGACCCGTGAGGGAGGGCTCAAAGTCCGCGGTTGGGGACGCAAGAATACAAGGCGATAATGCTGTCCTATCGACTGTGAGAGTCAAAAAGAAGTCTTCTCCTGAAGGCGCAGTCTCACGGACTACAATAGACTTTTCCTTCAGCATGTCAAGAGCCTGAAACTGCTTGACGTATAAAGACCTGGTCTGCTTTGACGGCGTCCCGATCGTGTTTCTGGGAGTAACGCGCCGCATTGTGTGCAGACCCCTCTTCTGGTTTCCCGAACCGGCAGACTAAGTAACGATTAGCACTTTGTCATTCAATTGTAACGCCAGACGTACTGCTGTACCGACACGAGACCGGCTACTCAAGAGAGTCTTCATTCCCTCTCCGAACTTCTCGGGGTGGTTGACCATGACCGTCCCAGCACGCTCCAGTGCCTGATACTTGGTCTTTGCGTCCGGCTCACCAGGCGCTGCCCAAGCTCCAGCATGGCCCATAATTCGTCCAGGCGGAGCCTGCAGACCACCAACTAGACCCATAATTGGCCTTCGGTGAGATTAGTTTGAGCACTCGATATATAGGGAGCCGGGATCTATACTTAGGATTCGTAGTCCGGCGACGATAGTCCTTGATCCAATCTGCAGCCTCGATCTCTGCAATCCCACCAACCTCACCAACCAGGACGATGCCCTCCGTGTCGGGGTCATTTTCGAAAACTGCCAGAGCGTCCACAAAGTTCGTCCCAGCTAGGGAGTCACCGCCCATGCTAATGCACAGACTCTGACCGAGCCCAGCCCTCGTGATCGAGGCGACAGTCTCGTAACTCAGCGTGCCCGACTTGGCTATAATGCCCACGTTACCGGGCGCGAAGCAGGGCAACGGCTGGAAGCCGATACGGCACTTTCCAATCGCCGAAATGATACCGGGGACATTTGCGCCAACAAGCCTTGTTTTAGACTGCGTTTGTAGCATGGAGTGGATCTGCATATAACGAACCTGTAAGAAACCGGATACTTCCATGACGAGATTGAACGTACCCGCAGAATATCATGGATGGGAACGTGCTCTGCGACAGCTACCACTAGAGGAATTTCAGCTGCGATGGCTTCTTCAATGGCCTGGGCGGTCTGGTTTCCGGGAACATAAATAGCAGAGGCGTCCGGCCTCGCCTTCTCTTGAGCCTACATCCGGTCAGTACGTAGATGAACCATTCGCGCCCCCATAAAGCATACCGCCCGCACGGATGGAAATATAGGAAGACCTAGGTGTTCACCTTCCACACCCGGTTTGACGCCCCCTACAATCTTCGTGCCCCAAGCCAGAGACTCCTTGACATTGGCCGTGGCCTAAGAGTATCAGCTCTATCCGTCAACGGGAACCGAGGCTCAATACCTGTCTCCCTGCAGAGCACGTTAGCAGAGCGCATGCGAATCGAGCCAATGTTTAAATACCAACCAGTAAATCCCTGGAAAAGAACTTTGGTATGTGCACCGATCTTGAGATTGGGAAGTGTATCGGCGTAGTTTGACCGTCGCGACGAGGTGGAGAAGCGACTCAACAGGCGGCTAGAGGATTGTTTTGTAAAGGAACTCCGCGCCCGCGCGGGGAGAGAGCATAGCCTTGCCATTCTCTAATTTATATAGCAATAAAATACGAAAAAGATTGGCCCGCAGACGGAAGGGCGCACAGCAGCGGTGGTGTGAGGAGGAGGGTTAGTTGTGCGGAGATGCGGTTGGGGTTATGTCCGAGACCGGTGAGCGGCCTGAGGCCATTGGCTGTATAGCCTCGGTGTCATGGATAAAGCCGTCTTGAGCATATGTAACCGAAGATCTTCGCTTTTACAGTTTGACAAAAATATGTATATGTTTACTAGCGGACAACCCATTTTTGAAAGACTTGAAAAGCTCTTTTGGTGTACGCAGGTTGAATGTCGAATATATAACTGTTGAATTTGTATTGCTTGTATAAATTCACCAACTATCAGGCTTCCCGACTACTAAATGATGGAATCTACTAGCGCCTTAGCAGTGGGTCTCTCGAAACAAACATCCATAATATATATAGAGCGAGACTCTTTCACTGGTTGCTGTATTACAGCAGCTTATCATAGTTATAGAACTACATTCTTTTCCACACGTGGGCGATCACCCCCGGTTTCCAGTCGCAGGAATGCCACACTCAGGCTTGTTTCCGGTCTTGGTGACCGCGATAGAGATGGTCGATGTCCTCCCATCTTGCAGAGTGAGCACGAGCTCTACAGCCTCGAGATCTGTAAAATAGGTTGCTTCCGTGATGGACCGTTTGAGAACGTCGGCCTCACTTCCAACGCTCAAACATTGACTTGGCTCCTCTTTTCCAGGCGACCATTTGTTGTGGATTACCATGACGCCAAGTCCCGAGAACCCAAAGCCAACAACTCTCGCGACAAAGGGCTGATTGAGGAACTCCCAAAGACTCTTGCCGACCCTTGGTGCCTGGGATGCTGCTTTATCTACCAAAACAGCCCCGAGGTTCTTGATGCCAGCAGCCCCAGCATAAGCCAAGCTCACAGTACACATTGCTGCCACCTTGCACTGACCCTGTAGAGAACGTGCATCCAGACGTAAGGCGGGCGAAAGATCATCGGGGTCGCGTTCCGAAAGGGTAGATACGGGGATTTCCAACACATCATCACTCGCGGCATGGATTTTGTCATCCCATTCGTCAGCCAAAACTCCGGACCAGACTCCCGGGGACAGTTGGTGCCAACGATAGGTTGCATTATTGTACTCGAAGGCGTCGCCGTGACGGGCCGGGGGTACATCAGCGTCGCGCGACCCGAGTTTTCTATATTATCTCTCTTCCCTCTCGGGGTCTCGTCGAGTACCTCGAAGGAGCCATAGTTTGAGGCAACCGAGTCAATGGTCATGCAGCCACCTTGGCTCATGCTAATGACATTCGCGTCATCGCAATCACTTGAGCTGAAGAAGATCACGGTGTTGTCATGGTCCCCGTCACGGTCGTTGGTGACAATAACATCTTGGGCAATGCCCACATAGTCATTGCGGCATCCCGCGTCGGGTCCGCCGGACCAGGAACCCAAAGCTGACCCGTACACTGACCCAATGCGTTGTTATAGAACGCAAGCTTGTAACCATTAGTTGCAATAAGGATGATGCTGACGGTGCAGAGGATCGATATCGGGATCAACATGCTCAGTCGACGCATACAGTTCGAATGAATAGCTCCTTGGAGTTCGTTTCTTGGCAGCTTAATGAATAGTTGAATAGTTGAACACGGATCATTTTGTGGGGATCCCTGGGCCTTTAATCCTTCCCAAGGCACTCCAAGGAGAGCAGAAGTCCTCAACAAAACATATTGTCAATTATTTCAGCATTGAGCTAGTTCCGAAACATTGGAGACAGGTTTCCAGCGGCTAGTCAGCAAATCAGCGGCATCATGCAATGTTGGATCTGTGGGCGTAACAAAGAGACTAAGTCAGCCCCTCCGCAGATCTATCAATTTACAAGGATGTTGTATGTAGGTTGCCGCAGGACTGTCACATCTTAATCTCTGATAAGCCGTGTTCTTTTTATTGAATTAGGGGATCATTCCCACCTTCTCTGGTTATCTATTCCTCCATTCCACAGGTTCCCTATAAGCAAGTTGCCCAGTACCCATCTTGCTTGCAACAATGCCCTTCCAGTTACCAGATGATGAGGATCCTTTCTTCAGACGCTTTCTCACAATGGTCTGGCTTTTCGTCGAGTTTTCTGTTGAGATCATCCTCCCCGGTGTTGTTGCCGTTTTCCTCCTCGGCGGCACTGTCTTCTTTTGTGGACTTATGTTGGGGATAATACCGGATCCCGACAAGACGAAAGAAAAACAAGCGCCGAAGGAAAGTCAAACTGATTCAACCAAATTTGTCCAAACGTTGGATGAGAAAACACGGCTCAATATCGAGATGGAAATGCTGGAGGAGATGCTACACGCACGGCGCGCGAGGATGGAGAAGCTGGTAAAGAGGGACTGAGGAGGACAGGGTCTAATCTGTTTGATCGTGATGAATTTTGTCCTAGTATGATTTCAAGGAACCTCACTGGCAATTCAGCCTTGAGTCCGTGGTGATGATGAAAGGAAGCATTGTTGGACTGCTAGACAGGCTGGTGTCAGCCCCTGAGGCACCGACTGGTTTGCGCTGTTTCCAGTATTCCTTTCTCTGTAATAGATATTTAGTCAGATTGTCATTCCGTAAATTTTAATCAACAATCATACCGCCAATTCATATGATGATTATTATTGACCTGTTGTAAGATGATGGAACTACTTCTGATTTACCCCAGAATGACCCGGGAAAACAGATCTTATCGATCAACATGGCAGCCTGAGGCACCAACTGATAAGCTTCCCCTCCATCGTTCTCCATCTTTCTCCATCTCCAACTCCACAACCGACAAACATTGGATTCTCCCCAAATATTTTCTTTTAAATTAGTTTCTGGCACATCCACGGATATACTATTACGATGGACTTTTCCCTCGAGAACCATCAGTCGTATATCGGCCGACCGGCCACTGACCTGCCCACTCCGTCTCTCGTTCTGAGCAAGCCGGTCCTGGAACGAAACATTAAAGCTCTCCTGCAAGATGTGAAAGATTTGAACATTGCATTCAGACCTCATGTGAAGACGTTGAAGGTAAGAATAACAACCTTCTTTCCATAAATGAAAACCCACAACTGACCCAGACAGTCTGCAGAGGTGACGCGCATGATGCTCGGCAATGGTGTCCACCGGAAGATCGTGGCCTCGACTCTGGCCGAAATCAAGGGTGCTCTTACAATAGCCAAAGAGGGACTCTTGGACGAGGTACAAATCCTCTCATCACAATGTCAATCGATAAGAACAAGGAAGAAAGCCTGACAAAACAGTGTCTCTACGGCATTCCCATCTACCCTAGCGCGCTCCCTCGCCTCACTGAGATCGCCAAATCCCTGCGCATCGTCCTCATGATCGACAACGAGCAACAGGTCGATGCCCTCGAGAAATACGCCCAATCCGTGTCTCCCACCCCCGCACCCTGGCCCGTCTTCATCAAAATCGACGTCGGTTCCCACCGTGCCGGCATGGAAAATGCCTCCCCGCTACTGCCCAAGCTGATCCAGCGCGTTGAGCGCTCCACCGCTGCCACGGTAGACGGCCTCTACTGCCACGCGGGCCATTCGTACGGATGTCGATCGCAGGAGGCGGCAGTCGAGGCCCTGCAGACCGAAGTCGCGGGGGTCATCGAAGCATCGAAACACCTGACTCCTCGCGGGGACGGGAAAATCGTCCTGTCCGTGGGGTCGACGCCCACGGCGCACGTGGTGAACACGTTGAGGAAGAATCTTCCGGGGAATATGGAGCTGGAACTGCACGCTGGTAAGCTCGTACAGTGTGGCGACGCTTCCACCAATGAATCTATGGTTAACAAAGTACCCCGCAGGCAACTACCCGTGCAACGACCTCCAGCAGGTCAGCACCGGCCTCGTCAGCGAGTCTCAGCAAGCTGTGCGCGTTCTCGCCGAAGTCTGCGGTGTGTACCCTGAGCGCAACGAGGCGCTCATCAACGCCGGCACAGTCGCCCTCTCCAAGGAGACAAGCGACTTCCCTGGATTCGGGCACGTGGCCGACCATCCGCAGTGGAAGATTGTGCGCATGTCGCAGGAGCACGGCATCATGGGTCTGATCGACGGATCGACACCCGAGAAGATCGAGGAGTCATTCCATGTAGGCCAGAAGGTGCTGCTGCGCTGTCAGCATGCGTGCATCACAGCTGCGCAGCATTTTGCGTACTACGTTGTCGACGAAGACGACGTAGTGCGCGAGACATGGGTGCCGTGGAAGGGGTGGTAGACCTCCTGAACACAGGTATAGAGCGAAAGCAGCCCTTCAACCGCAGATACCAATACTCTAGACAAAGGAAAAGACCAGCACAGCACAGTCCCACCCACCACACGGCGACGAGAAACAGCATAGACGATAGGGTATACATTTCGTGGCTCTCACTCTGAGTAGTCTGTCAATCTTCATTCTGCGCGTCCTCCACCGTCGCCTTGGACTGTCCAGCACCAGTAGATTCCTCCCCCCCATTAGCATTACCGACCTCCGGCCCTGGATTCTTCCCCTCCCGCTGCACAACCTTTCCCTTCCCATGATTCACACCACCTTCATCATCCTTCCCACCCAGCTCCGTCCCAGACTCCTCCACCCCAGGCGTAGCCACCGGCCCCCCATCACCACCACCCTCACGCTGATGCTTCTTCGCCCTAGCCCTCCGAATCAACCGATTATGATAGTCCCGACGCCCCTGCCCTTCCTCCTCCGGATCCTCCTCCAAAACCCTCCGAGCAGCCTCCCTCCCCACAACGGGCATCCGATCCGTCTTATCCTGCGCCTCGCGCGGCAACAGCTTCGGATCCAACAGTCCCACTTGCACCAACACACTCGCCTGGTCCCAGTACACATGCTCCGAGTAAAGCCTGCCCCCACGCACACTGACAATGCTAACCAGCACAATCTCCACGCGTTTCCCCGTCGGCGCGACACCCGGTAACAACCACGGGATTTCCTGCGTGTGCTCGAAAGACGTGTACAGCTCGTCGACGACGCGGTCGGCGCCGATCGTCCGTGAGATCAGCCGCAGGTGCATGGAGGGCGGTAGCTGGCGCAGGAAATGGTGCTCGTAGAAGCGGCGGAGCGCGTGTGTGCCGATCCCGCCGCTCAGCGTCGGCGTGTAGGTCGCTGTGGGCGTGAGGTGGTTGACGTAGGGTTCCATTGTGGAGGAGAGTTTCATGGAGAAGAATTTTGCTATGATTGTTAGTCTCTGAATTCAATATATTCCCCCCTCCCTCACTAAAAGAATGAAGCAAGGACGAAAGGAAGAAGGGAAGAAAAACCCACCATCCAAATGCTCCTCCCACCTCGCCTCAAGATCCAAATCCTTATTAAACGCCTTCCGCAAAACAAACAGCGACCGCGACCACGCCAAACTCGCCGCCAACCGATCAAACTCGTCCAGATCATGCTCCGCGAACCCGGGCTCCACCTCGTACGTGTAAGCCGGGTATCCCAGATACAGACGCTCGCCGGTGCCAATACCGGGGTTGATCTCGCGGGTTGCGCGCCGCTTTTTACCCTGCAGGCCGAGCGCCGTCGGCGTGGTGACTACGTCGACGGTGGAGCCGGCTAGGTGGACGAGGACGCGCAGGGAGGGCGAGAACCGCGAGCGCGTGTCGGGGATAGCGGTCGGGTAGTAGGCGATTAAAGCGCAGAGCCGGCTGGATGCTGTGGGTTTGAGGTAGTAGTCTAGGCAGTAGCTGGCTGCGTCGCCGAAGGCTGTATTTGCAGTTTTGGATTAGTTTATTTTCAGACATTGAGGGAGGAACGGAGTAAAAGTGAACAGAGTGAATAGGAAAACGCACCCAACACAGCGTAATTCTCCCCCACGCCCAAACCCTCCTTTACGGAGCGTAACTGCTGCTCATATTCCTTGCCGCCGCCGTTATACGGGATATATACGACCTCAAAGCCCTCGTCTTGCCATTCGCGCAAAAAGACAGAGTCGAAGTCGGGAGTTTCGGCTGAGATGCAGAGTCGGGCGACGTTGGAGGCGTTGTTGTAGAGGAAGCCGCTGGCTCCGGGGGCGTTGATAGATATAGTGGCCATGTCTATTCAAATTGGCGTAGATGGTGGATTTAAACTGTACGGACGAAGTGACAGAGCGACGGTGGTGATGCACCTCTCGAGGGTTGGAGGTTGAAATTTTGGAATCTCATCTATATAAACCAGACCAACACGTGTGGCAACGAAGTGACCAAACCGGATGGGAAATCGACCCATGGATATAAATGGAGATCGAAATGAATTGACATCGCATGAATGTCCAGGGCATACGTCATCGCGCGGTTGACCGACGTCATCGGGACCAGCGGCCGTCAGATGATTGTGGACGGGGCAATCAGAGCGTGGGATATATATTAATTGATGGAGAGATGGAGACATTTATAGAATTGCAAGTTATATTGCTGATCGTCGGTCGTACTTTGTATAATCGTGCATATCTAGTTGGTGGTGATTAGATGTTGGTGGTCCACTATGGGCTCTAGAGCGACGATCCGAGCCCTAACGATCTTGGTCAGGTCACTTGTTTTATAGTAAAACCAATTCACTTCTACGTTGGACTTTCAATGACTGAGGCTCTTTGTATCATATACTTTTATATATTGGACGACAAAATCATAGCACAGTCATATTCGAGTCATATATAATATCGTGCAGAGCGACGAGGGATCAGAGATGATTATACAGCCCCTGACGTTTCTGTGTGACTAGCTTAGCCTGTCAATGGGCAGCACATGCTGTGAACTTCGAATGAGCGGTATAGGTAGTCTAATAAAGAACCACAGGTTTTGAACAATCCGCTTCAAAGTGCTTGGCAAGCAGGAAAAGAATGCTTCCAAATGTCGCTAGCGAACAAATGATGATAGAACAGGCTGGAAAAGCCTGATGTTTCGAATGCTTTTTGATAGACGTGATGGGCCACCGCGTCTTACGGTGACCTGTCTAGTAAAGAAGAGTACACAAGACAAAAGAAAGGATGACAGGGTTGTTCATTTCTTCCGCGCAGTCCAGTGGGATGGCCGATAGAGACTCTGCCGCATACTACGGGGATCTTGAATGTAGCCACACAACGGTCGCTCATCCTCCGGCTGTCGTTTCTCAACCACGAATCCCATGCGCTCAATCAGAGCAAAGACTTCCGCTTCGGTGAGCTCCACACGCCCTGGCTCCTCAATCCCCTGGGGCTTCCCCTCGGGTGCGGAGGGCTGGTTCGCGCGGTGGTCGACGTCCTCGAAATGCCATAGGAGAGGACCCACGTTGATCCAGAGGCCGTTCGGCTTCAGACAGTGGTAGATCGTCTCAACGTAGCGGATGAGGTTGGGTGCGGTGTCGATGAAGAAGACGGTGGCGACGGCGTCGTATTGGTCCTTGCTGGTTGGGCTGCTGTACAGCACGACAAAGTCGGCCGCGGACATGCTCATCGTTCCGAAGTGTCCACCTTCTTGAAGCGATTCATACATCGCCGCTCCAGGATGGATGTCCGGAATCTGCACGGTTTGGAGTTGTTGCTCGCGCGACTGGAGGTTGGAAAATTGCAGCGCAAAGGGATAGAGCGTATGTTGCTGTGGGCCAGACGTGTGGTTTAAGATCCAGCTGCTGGCCAGCAACTGATGATACGAGATCTCATTGCCCTCTGCGGCAAACCCTGCGCGGCAAATCTCAAAGACTAATCTCCCGAGACCAGCGCCGGGCACTAAGACCTTGATCTCTTCTCCTGCGGTATTTCCTTCGGCAAATTCCTCTTTGAGGTCGCGGAGCACTGGGCCGTAGCAGATGTCGCGTTCCGCTGCCCCCTCAGCGCTCCAATCCCGGTAGAACTGACGAATAGTCGAATAGGCCTTGTTGACGTCCGAAGTCGTGGCAGTTTCCCGCCATTTCCGACTGGCATCGCTAGGGTCACCCTCCTGGATCTCAAAGGAGGCGAGGCCCGTGGTGAGAATGGCGTCTGCAATATCGGCATTCACATCGATGGCCTCGTCCACGCGGGTGAAGTTGTCCAGCAGGGAGAACGGCGGCTCTGACAGCATTTGCAGGTGTGCAGGCGGGAGCGCATAGAATGCCTGGCGTCGCCGATGGGTGGTGTTGGCGTGGGCTGTCCTCCGGTATTGTCTGCGAATGGTCAGCGGGTGATCCCTCACGACGGGTTGACAGGTTGAAATTGGTAGGTAGAGAGCTATATTATGGGTGGACATTTAGATACGCAAGGGAGAACAGAAGCTGAATCAAAATCATGGATCACGTTGTAGTATGTAAATGTACGGAACAGCACAACGGCAACCCCACCGCGGGGCACCATGGAGGACATAGGACGTATGGGAGACCCTCCAACGCCAGTAAACAACCCATTCTTCAATGATATCACACACCTGAAAGAATCAAGAGCCGCAAAGAGCACGCGCCGGTCCTCTGGGTCGGACAATGGATCATAATCCCCAGCCCAGCTACGAGTTTCTGAATCGTCGGTGGGGGGATGGACAGTCATGATTGAAAATGAATTGATCACACTATGGATGGTGAGAGCACTGTAATCAGCTTCAACTTTACCAGACTATCTGATTGAAGCTGCGATGTGTCCAGAGCACGCCGCTTGCGAGAGATATAGTTCGTTGCTATCGAGAAGAGGAAGATCGTCGAAACCATCACAAAAGACGCGATGGATGACAGCCAGACCGCCTTCAAGGTCGGGCAGAAACGGTCGCCTTCCGACCGCTAAGATATTACGTCACACTATATTCTACCAAATCATAGCATGTCACAGTTCATCTCATTCACGACATTTCCAACACTTTGAACATTTCGTGTCAATGTCTGACATGCAAGTTCCATCACGCCTAATGACGCTGAGTTGAATTTATACAGTAATGGCAGAAAATCTTAGACAGTCCATCAAAAAGTGTATGAGTAGATTTCGATTATTCCACGCTGCCTGAGAAAATGGTCGATATATATGAACGGAAATTCTTTTGATCGATTTTCAATATACCCAAAACTTGATGGCCTGGATTATTAGGCTCAAGGCTATATGGTAATCTCCTTTATCATTAGCCTATGATGAAGTTGTAATCAAAAGTGTCAGGAGATGCCGTCTAAATATACGTTCCTGGCACGTGACCAGCATGGGATCATCATGTCGGGCTTCATCTCCACAGCTTCTCCATCATCAACACTGCACCGACGGCCTACAAACAAACAAGATGGCCACAACCCAGGCCCCAGAACAGTCTCAAATGGACTCTACACCGCAGTTCAAACCACAGGAGATCTCATTTCCGCTCCCTAAAGCGCTCCACACCACCGCGCACGTCCATCTCACCTTCCTGGAAACCTGCACGATGGTCTTCCTCTCCACGACAACCCCAGGGAACTCGGCTGGCTCCGTAGCCTCAATGGGTAGTTTTGTGTATGCGATGCCGGATGTAAGTGCTCGTCTGACCGATCTGCCGCTATGGCATGCATGGTCGCTGGAGACTCTCTACCATGGTCGTGATATGATGCCTGACGAACACAGCGCACCAATCCCCGCGCGGCAATCTCCACCACCATCTACACCGCAGCCTCGGTGGAATACGCGACGCGGATCGCTAAGATTCTGGCTCGTCGTATGGGGGTGCCGGTGTATGTGGGATGTAGCATTGACGCCACTGCGCTCGAGTTGACGGTTGAAGAGGAGATGGAGGGGTTGGTGAAGATTGTAGAGACGATTATGGGGCGATGGCAGGATAGGCAAGTAGCTAAATAGTACCGATGTCTGGTGTCTGGAGTGAGGCAATTTTCTATTCTTATGCATTCGTGTTTAAACTCAACGCAAGATATCTCTCAAAATGTGAAGGTTGTATGTCATCCAGACCTGTTAGGGCTCAGATTGACACATCATTCGGTCATTAAACCCTAAGTTGCGTGCCACTATCCTTAGTATTTGGCATCTAGCGAGACATCGACCTCAACATCTATACGACTACTACTACTTATTTATATACTCATGTGGTTTTTCAAGAGATCCACATCGCTAGGATGTTCCCTCATATGGGCCACACTCCTGCTGGCCCAGACAGCGCAGTCCATCCAGCTGGACCTTGATTCCAACGGTCAGATATCCCTCCCTGAACCGTCTTCCAATCTGACTCCTCCACAATATAGAATCTATCAAGAAGGCCGCTAAACAGGCCGCCTCCGGCATGATGGCACACTACAACGGCCACCAACCAGGGAACATCCCAGGAAACCTGCCCGAGCCCTACTACTGGTGGGAAGGTATTCACCACCCCCATCAACCCATCCACAACACAGACCGACTAACAACTCAGCCGGAGCAATGTTCGGCGCCCTAGTCGAATACTGGTACTACACAGGCGACACAACCTACAACGAGCTCACAACCCAAGCCCTGCTGCACCAGACGGGCCCCGAAAACAACTACATGCCCCCCAACCAGTCCCGCACGCTCGGCAATGACGACCAAACCTTCTGGGCCTTCGCCGCCATGTCCGCCGCAGAAACCAAATACCCCAACCCGCCCCCTGACAAGCCGCAATGGCTCGCCCTTGCGCAAGCCGTCTTCCACTCGCAGGCCGCCCGCTGGGACAACGCCTCCTGCGGCGGCGGGCTCAAGTGGCAGGTTTTCCCCTTTAACAAGGGCTTCACGTATAAGAACACCGTGTCGAACGGGTGCTTTTTCAGCCTCGCTGCGCGTCTGGCTGTCTATACCGGGAGGGAGGGCTACGCGGAGTGGGCGGAGCGGGCTTGGGATTGGACTGTTGCTGTTGGGCTCGTCGATAGGGAGTTTCATTTCCGGGATGGCACGGACGAGCGCAGTAACTGCACGGTGTTTAACACGTTGCAGTGGACATATAACGCGGGGCTGTATCTTCTTGGGGCGGCGCATATGTATCAATTTGTATGTCTTCCCACCCCGTAACACAAACCAACCACTACTATACTAATCCAACCTGGTTCATCCCAGACAAACAACTCCCCCCTCTGGCAAACCCGCATCACGCAAATAATCACCAGCCTTAGCACGACCTTCTTCGCGCAATCGAACATCATGAGCGAAATCACCTGCGAACCCACCCACACCTGCAACACGGACCAACGCTCCTTCAAAGCGTACCTCGCGCGCTTCATGGCCCACACGATGCAGATCGCGCCGTTCACGCGCCCGCTGCTTCTGCCTAAGCTGCGTGCGTCGGCCGCTGCGGCGGCGCTGCAGTGTAGTGGGCCTGGGGGCGTGTGTGGGCTGCGGTGGACGAGTGGAGCGGTGTTTGATGGGAGTGTTGGGGTGGGGGAGCAGTTGGCTGCGTTGGAGGTGTTTCAAGGGTTGTTGAGTGGGGCTGTTCCGGGGAGGGTTACGGCTGGGAAAGGGGGGATTAGTCCTGGGGGTGGGGGTGGAGGGGAGGATTGGGATGGAGATTTAGATGGGGATGGGAATGTTGGTGGGAAGGGAAGAGTGAGAGTGACTGGGGCGGATCGCTTTGGGGCGGCTGTTGTGACGATGTTGCTTGTGGTGGTTATTGTGGGGGGGTTGGTTTGGGGGGTTTCTTAGTCTTAATTTTTAATTTATGGATGGTATATCAGGTTGGGGATATCAGCTAGGTCAAGCCCGCTCCAACTGCCGTTCGTTCGGCTTTCGGTGCAGTGGCTAAGACACTATAATGTTGTCTAGGGCTCTATTGAGACTTGAGTCGAACTCTTGATCGCTGTATAAATGCAAGTCAACATGACTGGTATACCTCAAGCATGACATACAAGGCTCAGTCCTGGCACTGCTCTACCATACCCTCGTATCTGTCAAGTGACCATCCATCGCTTATGTTGAATGAAATCAATGCTCGTTAATGATATTGCAAACAATTACTAATGGGTATGCTAATATGAACCTGACGGGTCCGTGACATCCGTCCAAACCGAACTCCATACCAGAACCAAAACCACAATGCTAGGGATATCCGATTACCACGCTGAAACAGGGCCCACCAACCATGACCGGGAAAGATAAGAAGTGAAAAGAAAGAGAAGGGAGAAAAGGAGGAGAAAGAAAAGCAGGAGCCCAGTGCAAGGGCCACGTGCGTCCAAGGAATGGGGCTGCCGATCCCCATTCGTCGTCCCGAGTAGCCTCGTATCATGCACGGACGCGGAAACCTTCCGATGAAGGGTAGATATAAATCGAATAAAAAAAAATAGAAAGAAAAAGGGGGAAAGAAGAAGAAGAAAAAGAGGAAGAAAGAGAAGAGGGGGAACAAAAATAGGAAAAAGTCTATATCGATGGCTGGGGACATCCTCGCGGCCCTTGCAATGCGCATTCGCTGGCATGCATCCCGCTGTGATGCCCCATGTACCATCCATCGCCGATCAGTTGCCGTTCCAGATCTTGCCAGTATTTGGCCTTCCCACCGGCACCCGTCTTCAAATCTAAATCCCCCAGTCGTACTTCAACAGGGCCGTCTTCGTCCCGTGACATCTGGCCGAGTTCCGTCAGTGATACGGTCTCACTTTTCCATGACGTCATCATTGCCTTACCTTGATGAACATGGTGCAGTCCCGCAGGGTCATCGCAAGGGATTTGTCCCGGGAGTGTGCGGCGGGACCGTGGAGTCCCACATCGCCCATGGCGACTTGGTGCGCCACGAGTCTGTGCAGGGTGTGGTTTCGGTGCAGGATCCGCGCCAGGCGCCGTTGGTCTTTGCAGCCTTTGATGAACCGCGTGGCCCGGAGGACATTTTCAAACTTGTCGGATATCAGGTCGAGCGGGCAAAAGGAGGGTTCATCCTGGCCCCCGCGACTCCGATCGTCGTAGTTTTTGAGCTCGCGCAACGCGCAGGTGCGACACCGACGCGCGTTTCCCGGCGCCGTCGGGGATTGTAGCAGCCACTTGGGTTTGAATTCGGCCAGCACTGTCCGCGGGTCGCCGAACGGCGTCATATCTGTGACCAAGAGTCCGAATGGCTCGTTCAGGGAGAGATACACCCCATGGCGTCGTTTCGGTCGTCGGCCGTTCATTTCCGCGACGCGCAGCTGCTCGTTGCACCACGGAATCAGGCCCAGAGGAAGGCGGATCAGCTCCTGGTCCACCAGCTCCTCCGGTTTGAAGAGCGGCCGGATGTTGCGATCAAAGTTCCGGGAGATCTCCTGGTATGGGACCCCCGACAGGGTGTCCTTTCGGAGACGCAGTAGCTTTCCTTTCAATTCTTTCGGGACCCCATGCGACTCGAAGGCTCCGGCCACAGCCCCCCTGGCCGAGATCCCATTCTTGGGCCCGAAGGTCCCGTTCGCGAGTGGCGCCACGATGCGATAGATGATGTTGGCGCCGCCCTCCGCCAGATAGACGAGCCGAGCCCCCAGGGGGAGCTCGAGGGAGTTCGATTTGGTCATCCGTTAAGTCGTCGAGAAAAATATTGAAGATTGAGATTCGAGGGTAAGAATCATGGCCGGCACGACGACTCCCTGCTTGTTCAAGACGAGCGACCGTAGGGCAGTTGACCTCGGGACGCTTTGACCAAGCAGATCGACGTCCTGCGATGTATGAATTCTCGCCGATGAGCACGAGAACTGGGCGTTCATTAAATAGTGTGATGAGGCGGGCAGCGCGTGGAGCTGATTGTAAAAAAGCAAAAATTGATTTTCCATGCGCGAGGATGTAGATCGTTGGACAGGCCTGAAAGAATGTATGAAACCCGAACACTAGCCGGAGTGGAGGTCGGGGGGGGGGGGAAGTTTGATAACGATTTTTTTTTTCTCAATTTTATTTTCCTTTTTTTTTTTCCCCCACTTCGTTCTCTTGTTCTGTTCTTTTCTCTTTTTTTTTCCTTCGTTATTTTCCTCTCTTTTTCTTCGAGTGGAAGAGAGAAGATGAAAGAAATCGAAAGAAAATGAAAGAAAACAGTAGAGAAGAGGAAAATGGAAAGAGAAAAAATAAGAAAAGAAAAAAGAGAAATGAAAGAAAAAGTGCGATGGAAGCGTTCTCAAAATTTAGTCAATTCGCTCCGGTACGGCCTTCCGAACCACTCCGTCGGATATCCAAGGTGACAATGACGGAATTTATGGAATCTCTGACCGTCCGGCTCAGCTGATGCATTCAACCTTCTGGAAACTCCTTCCTCTCCAGCAAGGAAACGATGGAAGAAACGATCCGGCAGAAGGCTAACGGAGAGATAATCCTCCAACCCGATCGCGTTTAGCGGGAGAGGGTCCTCAGATCTAGAGGAGCCCAGCACAGGGTTTGTGATCGTACCAGGAAACGGTGGCGCTTGGCCTTGCCAGACTCAGGCCGAACTCATGCCAATCAGATCGTCACCGCAGAGAAGTGGATCGAGATAAGATTTTATATTGGGTGCGATTGAGACCACCTGACGCACTCCGTTCGATGATGCGGCGATAGGAAAGATAAAAACTCAATCAATTAATAAATAAACGATATCAAAAATGGGATAAAGGAACAAGATGAGGTCAGCAATGCGAAATGCTGGATCACAAGGCGTCGGGCACACAGACGTTCGCGCCGGACCAGGGGTTTGGAGTAAGAGGCGGTCAACTGGGGCTCCGAATGACAGGCTGATGCGTGGTTCGAAGTGGGGAGGGAGGAGATTCGTTGCTGGAGCAAGGCGGAGAAAAGGAAGGCTGCAAGAATCATGCAAATAATCGAGCTAAACGAGGGACTGAGCGAAAGCAAACGGTCAGACTGGACAGGGATGGAACTAGTCGGAGGAACAGGTTTGCCACGCCAGTTGATCACCGCTTGCCGAGAGGGTCCAGGATTAGAGGGGTTAAGACCACCCGAGAATGCTTGATTGAACTGTGGAACACTTGGATGACCAAGAGAAGCCAAGGGGTGGAGACAAGACCGCGAAAGATGAGAAGGGAAGAAAGAGGGAAAGTAAGATGAAGTTGAAGTCACAAGAGAAAAGAAAAGAAAAAGAAGATTTGACGATGGTTCGGTTAGGAGCCTCAGGCTGAAGGGGATGACGCAGTATCCGCCCGAAATTCATCCACTCTTCTTCTTCTTCTTCTTTCTTTCTTTCATTCTCATGCCTTTTTTTCTCTCTCAATATATACATCATGTCTGTCTATATATATTTTTTTTGTGTGGGTAGATATACTGTTTATGAACCCCTGATCTTTCCGTCTTTCCTGCCCAACACCGGCGATCTTTCGCAAAGAATCGAAAACGGCATGGAGCGGATCACTCGCTTAGACGAACACCCCCTCTTTCATGATAAGGTCGGTGGATAAATGGGGATTCCCCGGCGGTAAGGGATGGTCAGGAACGAACCACGGTCACCAGGAAGAGGCAATCTGGGGAAAAAGACAAGGGCATGATGGCGCAACTGCATGTCACCCCCAGTCCAAAACAACCTCAGCAAGGGGGCTCAGCCCATGCGCGACCCGATGATGATACATCATCTTCGAAGGTGTTTGACCACCAACGAATTCAAAATCCGTGACGCATGGCGTCGATAAATTGGGGCTGCTGCACATTCCGTTCGATCAGAGGAACGCTGCCATTCCCTGCACCGGGCAAAATTAGGGAAGACGATAGGCGAAAAGACAACAAGGCAAAAGTCAAAATCATCAGAACAATTGGAACATCCTTGCAGTCGCCTGCACAATGCAGTGGTCCGATCCGGACACCGAATGGGGCAAGGTCAATGACCGATGCTTGTGGTTCGGTGGATGGATGGATTGTGCCGGGCTTTTTTTTCTTTCTTTGCTTTAACCTTTGACCCCTTCCCTGCCCCTCCATGCGTGCCATCTCAACCCCACATTTGCCGGATTTGCGACTTAGTACAGAGTACTCCGTCGAACAGTTGCCAAGATCCAAAGAGCCCCATTTACCTATCAACTCTTGCAGGTTCATCCCAGATGATACCCTATGTGGCGGAGAAGCGGCAGAGCGCTGGATCTCAATAAATAGAGAACAAGGCCAGTTTGCGATCTTACTGCATGGCTGGATACGAGTAGTGGGGGGAGGGAGGCTGCTAGCCTGCTAGTATATTAGTACGAGGTGCTCCATAGTGTTGTCAGATAGCCTGGCCCATCCGCCCAGACCCACACAAGAGGTTCCAAATCGGGGGGCAACTAGTCAACGAATCATAGGGGGAACGAGTAAGGAAACCAGTCGACCCACGATGGCTGTCATTCCCGATCGGAGACGAGATTCATGACATCGGAGACCTGTTGACGGTTGACATCATAGGTCGTCAGGCCACCTCAAGCCGACCGTGAGATGATTCTGCCCGATCTATCATGACCGCCCGATCAGCCTGAGGCCGACCTTTCTCCCGATCCCTCCAGTCCAGGTTCTTTTTTGGGTCGGTACATAGCTGGTACTGGTGCTTGCTAGTTTCTTCAACAAAGTCTTTAAAACAAGAGCAAAACAGATACAAAAAGCCCTATATCTATCATGATGATATCGAGATGGATCGCGGATCTGCTCACGTGATCTCGAAAGGCCGCGGGGTTTCTGGAAGGCGGTGGAAGCCACTCGTGTCGTCATCCGCCTTCTCGAGTCTTTTCGACGCTGCCCAATCTTGCCTATATCTTGCTCTCTCGTTCCTCCAGATTTCCTTCATCAATTCACTTCCATAACTATTTAATCAGAGCTACTCCACAACCACACATCACACAGAATCGACTCGAGAAGAACACAATCCTTCGTTAATTTCACAATCGTCGTTTCATCATGAACGGCGCTCAGTTCACAGACAGAGCCAACAAGGCTCTGCTGGACTCCAGTGGTCTGGCGGAGCAATACTCCCATTCTCAGATCCTCCCAATTCATCTGGCAGTGGCATTACTTGACCCGTCGCCAGACGAGTCGAAAGATCAACAAACCACAGTCCATTCTTCTCACGAGTCCGCCAGCGCCTCCCTATTCCGTCAGGTCGTCGAGCGCGCACATGGGGACCCCCAGCTACTGGAGCGGGCGCTGATGAAGCAGCTCGTCCGGTTTCCCAGCCAAGATCCTCCTCCCGAAACCGTTGGGGTGTCGCCCGCCCTCGCCAAGGTCCTTCGATCGGCGACCGAATTGTCCAAGACCCAGAAGGATAGCTACGTGGCCGTGGACCACCTCATCTTGGCGACCGCTCAGGATCCACAGGTTCAGCGATGCTTGGCTGACTCGAATATTCCGAACACAAAAGTCATTGAAAATGCGGTCCAGCAGATCCGTGGCACAAAGCGGGTGGATTCGAAGACGGCGGACTCGGAGTCCGAAAATGAGAATTTGAAAAAGTTCACAATCGACATGACGTCGCTGGCCCGCGAGGGTAAGATCGATCCCGTGATCGGTCGTGAAGAGGAGATTCGGCGGGTCATTCGAATTCTTAGCCGTCGGACAAAGAACAACCCGGTCCTCATCGGCGAACCGGGTGTCGGAAAGACGACTATCGTCGAAGGGCTGGCCCGTCGCATGGTGAACGCGGACGTCCCGGCGAATCTGGCACAGTGCAAACTCCTCTCTCTGGACGTCGGTTCGCTGGTCGCGGGCAGCAAATACCGTGGTGAGTTCGAAGAGCGCATGAAGGGCGTTCTCAAGGAGATCGAGGATTCCAAGGACATGATCGTTCTCTTCGTCGACGAGATCCACCTCCTCATGGGCGCCGGTACCACCGGAGAGGGCGGCATGGATGCCGCGAACCTGTTGAAGCCCATGCTGGCGCGAGGCCAGCTGCACTGCATCGGTGCGACCACCTTGGGCGAATATCGCAAGTACATCGAGAAGGATCAGGCCTTCGAGCGCCGCTTCCAACAGGTTCTCGTCAAAGAGCCCACCGTGACGGAGACGGTGTCGATCCTCCGTGGTCTGAAAGAGCGATACGAAGTGCACCACGGTGTCAACATCCTCGATTCCGCCATCGTCGCCGCAGCCACGTTGGCTGCGCGATACCTCACGGCCCGTCGACTTCCCGATTCCGCCGTCGATCTCATTGACGAGGCCGCGGCCGCCGTGCGGGTCACCCGCGAGTCCGAGCCTGAGGCTCTGGACACCCTGGAGAGAAGACTGCGTCAGCTTCAAATCGAGATTCACGCGCTCGAGCGCGAAAAGGACGACGCCTCCAAGGCTCGTTTGGAGGCCGCCAAGCAGGAAGCCGCCAATGTCTCCGAGGAGCTGCGCCCCATGCGGGAAAAGTACGAGAGCGAGAAGAGCCGCAGCCGGTCGATCCAAGATGCCAAGATCAAGCTCGACAGCCTCAAGGTCAAGCGCGACGAGGCCGAGCGGTCCGGCGACACCGTGACGGCTGCTGACATCGAGTACTATGCTATCCCCGAAACGAAGACCCTCATCGAGCGGCTGGAAGCCGACCGTGCCAAGGCGGATGCCGAGAACCGGGCGCGAGCGGGCGAGGCGGGCGAGGCGCTGCTCGCCGACGCCGTCGGTCCGGATCAGATCAACGAGATCGTGGCCCGGTGGACGGGCATCCCGGTCACGCGGCTGAAGACCACCGAAAAGGATAAGCTGTTGAATATGGAGCGGTATCTGGCGAAGCAGGTGGTGGGCCAGAAGGAAGCCGTCACGTCGGTGTCGAACGCCATTCGCCTTCAGCGATCAGGCCTGAGCAATCCAAACTCGCCGCCCAGTTTCCTGTTCTGTGGACCGTCCGGTACGGGTAAGACTCTGCTGACCAAGGCCCTGGCGGAGTTCCTCTTCGACGACCCCAAGGCGATGATCCGGTTCGACATGTCTGAATATCAGGAGCGTCACTCCCTCAGCCGGATGATCGGCGCGCCTCCCGGCTACGTGGGTCACGACGCAGGTGGGCAACTCACTGAGAGCCTCCGCCGCCGGCCCTTCTCGATCCTGCTCTTCGATGAGGTCGAAAAGGCCGCCAAGGAGGTCCTCACCGTCCTGCTGCAGCTGATGGACGACGGGCGCATCACCGACGGCCAGGGGCGAATCGTCGACGCGCGCAACTGCATCGTGGTGATGACGTCCAACCTCGGCGCCGAATATCTCGCGCGCCCGACCACCAAGACAGGCCAGATCGACCCCCAGACGCGCGAGCTCGTCTTGGGCGCCCTGCGGGACTACTTCCTGCCAGAATTCCTCAACCGGATCTCTAGCATCATCGTATTCAATCGTCTGACGAAGCGCGAGATCCGGAAAATCGTCGACCTGCGCCTCAGCGAAGTGCAGCACCGGCTGGACGAGAACGGCCGCAAGGTGAAGATCCAGTGCACCGAGGAAGTCAAGGATTACCTGGGCGAGGCGGGATACTCCCCGGCTTACGGCGCGCGGCCGCTGGCGCGCATCATCGAGCGCGAGGTGCTCAACCGGCTGGCGGTGCTCATCCTGCGCGGCAATATCCGCGAAAACGAAGAGGCGCAGGTCATCATGCGCGATGGTCATATCGATGTGCTGCCGAACCACGACGTGGCGGTGGAAGACCAGGACATGCTGGACGATGAGGATGACGCGCTGGCGGAGATGGAGGATGAGGGTGGAGATATGGATCTCTATGAATAGTGGCTTGGGGTATGATTACGACTTTATGATTGACGGGCGTTTTTCTTTCTTTTTCTTTTTTTTTTTTT
>KZ559519.1:105713-281936 GCA_002850765.1 Aspergillus taichungensis | reverse complement strand
GGTACATGTTCCGTATTCCGTACGTTATGTACATCTGAATCAAGGGTGTTTTGGTACTTAGTTTAATCATCGTCATCTTTATCCTACGTCGATCCTATTTTTTTATTAATCGATTTTTTTTTTTCTTTGTCCCTTGCTTTCGCTCTTTCTTTTTTTTTTTTTTTCCTTTTCTTTTTTTTTTTTTCCTCTTTCAGGGATAAACGTTGTTTGGGGTTGGGGTTTCTTGATGGATCGGTCGATCTGTCTATCTTGATTATCTTTACCGTTTGTATACTTTGGTATTTTGGGTTGTTGGTACTTTTAAAGTTCTTCGCGACCAAGAATATCCGAAAAAGTGACCACCACTCATAGCATCTAGTAGATAGTATCTACGACGAATACATAGTACTCCGTACTGGTTGGTATTCCATCTATCTACCAAGAAGAGTAATGTACCTGTTACATATTTCCTCCCTTGAAAAAAAGGAGAAACAACCCGTTCCACTAGAATCAATAAGTCCATACCATCACACGGTACTTTGTTAATTTGCCAGAATCACCCATGATGATGGCATCCCTGCCTCACAGGTAATCAAACGACGGAAGATACTATTGTTTCCGGACCCACAAAGGATCGGCTTCAACCCGGCTGCAGTCATGTGAGCTGCAGGAGAATCAACCTCCCCTTTCTCGCGGTACCAGGAACGCGCTCCCATTCGTCTATCGAATTGATGGCTGCTGCGCTCCACTGTGGGACTCCCTGTCGTCCTGGTCGAACGGTCTTTTCTTTTTCTTTTTCCATTCTTTATTGTTCTTTTTGGCGCCTTTCTTTGATTGGATTGGGTTTCTTTCGTCCTAGTGGATGGGGTCGAAATGATGTCGATGATGACCTTGGGGACGGCTAGGTTTGAATGGAATGCGCGACAAGCGTTCCGTCGTCCCGCCCCTTGGTGAAATAACCCATGCTTGACGCGTCTGGTTGTCGGGCAATGGTTGGTTTGTATCGATATCGCTCTGACTGTGTCTGACTAGGGGCTGCGATGAAAATGAATGAACTGAATTGATTGATCCACTGATGAATCCAGACTGATTGGCCGCCGGTGCCCATCCGATATCATACCTAGCAAACGACAGCTGAGCACTTCCACTAAGACCATCGTGGAATTGCCCGGCCAATTCTTGCCCTGGTTGACTGTTGGGTTTCATAACGATGCTCTTGCCAGGCAGCCAACGGAGCCAACGCACCGTGATCGGTCCTTTTCGTCAAGCTTGCACTGCATCTAGCAGCATGGAGTGTATGGATCATCTCGGACGCGGCTGAGACAAGGCTCATCAGCAGCAATCAAGACACACGTTGCCTTCCTGCGTTGGTCAGGCAGGCATTGTTCGCCTCATGGGGCGAAATGACCTATATTTGGCACCAACAGGGCGGCGTAGGCGTATAGCAGATCTTCTCTTCTTTCTCATGGGCTGAGCAAGATCGAATATGCATGCCGTGCAGACCAGGATGACTCCCATCCCACCACCACCTTATCATATCTGTCGGTATTGTCGCACCAACATCCCACCAACAATGGGCAGGACCCACTGGGCGAAACGCTTCTCACCGTTTAAATTCTTTTTCTGTGTTGTTTTCCAACCGTTGTACAACATCCAACGGGGCGTAATCTGGGCAACAAGCGCCTGAAGTCACCGCTGGTTCGGTGTAACCGGCCACCGGACGGTATGGACTAGGGATTATTGTATGTACGACCTTTTACCTATCACGGATGCTGCAGAGATCACCAACCACATGATTGATAAGGGTCATCACGTCACCTTGTCTCTTGTCTCTGGTCACCCTCGTCACCGCTTGTTATGATCATCAGTGGGAGCCCTCCGTACCATAACGTATTTTTTGTTTTGTTTTACTTCTATTGAATGACCAGGATGTCGAAGATGCTAATAGAGTAGATCAACTTCCTAGTAGTATAGTCTGTAGTACTATAGGTCTGAGAAACAGATAGAGTATAGATCCAGAACCAGCCTCAATTCTCTTGCATACCATTGCACGATCTGGTCTCGGTGTTGGGCGGTGACAGACAGCTCTGCAGGCTGCACCAGTTGGTACTTTTGACCAGGCCCACTTTCTCCCCGTCTGACCATTTTCCTCTAAAGATATTCTAGACTCTCTCGGCTGAGACACCCATCGCAGCTCCCCTAGTGGCTAGTCTCAACCATGTGCCAAGATATACATTAGTGGAAGGACAAGAAAATAGAAGGGGGAAAGGAACAAGAAATCTCGCGAGCCGTTGATCAGCTAGTGAAGCTCGGATGGGGGAATGAGACCGGTAAGGAATGTGTATATTGTCAGACAGTACGGAGTAACTGAGTAACGTACAGTAATGGATCCATAGATGGAGAGATAGATAGATCGAGAGCCTCGACTTTAGTGGTGGATGAACACAAAAGTACGTCGAGTCCATTAGTCTGGTACCTTTTCCTTTAATTCTACTTTTTTTTCCCGGGTTCCAGACCGATCTGAATCTCCAATTCGTCCTTCTCCCCCCATATCAAGTCGTACGTTGCATCGGATTTCCATCTCTCTCTCGAATGATCTCCCTTCGCCTTCCCCCCTTTTTCCTTCTTCTTCTTCTTCGTCTCTTTTCTTTTTCTCTTCGCCAGGGATTCTCTTCGATCGGAGTGTTTCCGGCTCCCATGATTGGCTCTGTAGATCTGTCATCATTGCATTCAGGCAATTTCGCCCAGTCTTGGCTGAATGGGTGGCGCCAATGATGCCACCGATGGCGGCGGATGGCGCATCTCTGTTGAGCTTTGAAGTCGTGAGCGGTCTATATTGATGTACATCTTTTTCTTTCCTTCTCTTTTTTTTTTTTGTCTTGATCCATCTTAAGTTGGTAATTTCTTTTCTTTTTGGTTTTTCTGATCTTGTCTTGGTTAGTGGTTATTTTTGGCCCGGCTATCTTAGTTAGTCCCATTCCATGACAATGTGACACGTCGAGTTCTACTTCCGCTCTTTGGAGTCGGTGAATCGCTCTTTTCTTTCGGACATGACAAGGAAATTGTACTCCGAATGGGCGCCAACGGCCGCTGTCCATTCCGTGGCTTCATGCGAACTGCCTACGTGCAGAACGAGACAAAGGATCTCTTTCTCTCTTTCACGAGTTGGGTAGCGACACCGTCTACACAGCAAGTTGTGCTTCACTATCATGACAACTAACTATACCCTTTAGTGCTAAGCTAACAGATTCATTCCCGATCAACACCGAGAAGAATCCACACCTCCATTCAAGCCCCGTCCCGGGTAGTGTGTCTCCCCAGCGAACATCCCGCCGGGGAGAAACAGACAGATGGACGGACGGTCGAACCGATCCTCGACGCGTCTTCGGGGCGAAGAGATAGATGATGAGTCGGCTCGTGCGTGGCTAGCGCCTCGCATCCCGGAGCCGGTCGCGCAATAGTTTTCCTTTAGCCTCGTCGCTATATCTGCGTCGGCTCTGGGGCAGGCAGCTCCCGGCGCTATATTTATATGAGATTGGGCTAGCTTGGGGATGATAGATACGAGCGGGGGCAGCCGATGATGCCTATTCCATATATAGTGCTGCTTGATTCATGACGCTATGTGCCGGTTTGGGGCTGGAATTTGACACCGACACAAGACGATGGCGATCTCCTGTTGGGGTGAGTCGCTTGCGATTCAGTCAGCTGAGAGATGAATCTTATGGATCCGTCTTACTGCTGGCGCTATTGGTGTAGTCTGGTGGAGAGGGAGATAGTCGTCTGTCTTCGTTGGCACTGAGTTGGGGGATGGGCTGTTGGCCGTGACCGTAGTGTAGACGGGTCTGGCTGGTGCTTGGGAGCTTTGATTGCGTATCATCGTTCCAGTATACTATAGACTGTTAGCTAGCTCGCGTCTGGACACTGGGCAGACGAGGGAGGGAGGAGTAGTTCAATGGAAGAGGGACGGTGTGGTGCAATTAGTTGCTACCAGTGCTGTCGTCTCAATATTTTCTGCTGTTATTGTTGCTTTCATTCTTATTAGAAAGGTGAGGCTCTACAAGGCATAGGAAATTCCAATATCTTTCACACCTTCAACAGTGTTTAGTTAATTTGGAGTTGTTGAAACTTCATACTCTATATATATATATTAGCTGGATGCTGGAATATCAATGTCTACCTTCCCCATTACAGCAGTCCAGCACAAGTAGACACCACCTATAATGACAATGACTTGTACTTGAATAAATCATAATCTATGTTTACTATAGTTTCTTTCCATCCGTTGGAGATATACCTTTGATGGCTCCTTCCCCGCATGACGTTGTCGCGTCGGGAGAGAAAATGAAAACTCAAAGCGAACGAAAGAACAAACATCTTGTCAACAAATCCTCCCATCACATAAACAACCTTGGCTCTATGATTTAATTTTTTTATTCTACCGTATTGATTTGATTGAGTCGCTCTACGCCTGGTGATTGCCATTGATTATGGCTTATCTTCCTCACCTCCTCGCCTCCGCTTTCTCCGCTCTCGCGAATCCGACCGTCGATGATCCAATCTTGCAATGCCTCAATCACGACCTCGAAGCTCACCGTGACCTGGTCCTCCGCTCTCCGGATAAGGCGCTTAATTTGGCCAAAACGAAACTATACGTCTTCCC
This sequence comes from Aspergillus taichungensis, assembly GCA_002850765.1. Lineage (NCBI taxonomy): Eukaryota > Fungi > Ascomycota > Eurotiomycetes > Eurotiales > Aspergillaceae > Aspergillus > Aspergillus taichungensis. The sequence goes on along the minus strand of KZ559519.1, from coordinate 277,297 downwards.
CTTCAAAGATGTCGAGACCTGCTGGCGACGACTCTACACGGACGCGAGCATCGCCAAAGCCTGTCTGAACGTCTGCGACGGCTGCGGGGTTCCACGCGACGGCACCACGCGAGACGTCTCGACGATCGAGCAATCGATCAAAGCTGTCTCTCGAGGGACCCAAGAGGCGGAAACAAAAGAAAGCGCATGGAGGATCGACCCCAACGCACCATGGCTCTCGCCCACCGTTCACCTTCTCGACATGGCCTTGATCATGACCGGAGCTCCCTGGCGCGAATCTCTCGTTGAGTCCCTCCTCGATGCGCTGCAGGCCGCGACGGTGACGGCGCCTTTGCATCCGGATCCTTTGCAACTCGCTCGCGACGACGACTCCGATTGCGCCCGCTCCGCAAAGCGTAGAAAGCTATCTCCAACCCTGTTCCCGCAAGACGCGATCCCCGCACCGGAGCTCCAGTACCCCATCCCACGTGTCTCCGCCCCCTCATTCGACGCCATGGAACACCATATCCATGAAATCAGAACCCCCATCGTTATCACCGATGCCGTCGACCACTGGCCGGCCTTGTCTGACCGCCCCTGGGCGTCCGGAGACTACTGGTTTGAGAAAACGTTTGGTGGTCGCAGGCTGGTTCCTGTTGAAGTCGGTCGGTCTTACACGGACAGTGACTGGGGGCAACGTATCATGGAGTTCCGAGAGTTTGTTGACAGCCACGTCTGGCGGGGAGCATCGGGCGCGGGGTTCTCTCAATCGAATCCTGACAATGATAACGACCAGCAGAGCAGTTCAAGCGAAGACGAAGAAAGAGAGACCGGATACATGGCGCAGCACGACCTGCTACGACAGATTCCCTCCCTGCGGAAGGATATCTGCGTCCCAGATGCCTGTTACATTGACCCGCCTGCCCCGGAGCCTGGGACCCCCTTGGACCTAAAAAAGCGCCAGGAAAAAGAAGTGGAACAGGAGCGGCGCCGCAGGACAAGTAGTAACTGTGACATGGCGTCGCACCCGCAAGACCGACGTGACCGCGCGAACTCCTCTCCTCCCCCGTATACGGGCGACCCGATCCTAAACACCTGGATCGGACCTGCATGGACTATTTCCCCTCTGCACCACGACCCCTACCACAACATACTCGTCCAGGTAGTCGGCGCGAAGTACATCCGGCTATACTCGCCAAAAACTCCCGCATGGCGGATTCACCCCAAGGGAATGGAGCCCGTCGGCGAGCCCAACAAACCAGCAGACGAAAGAGGTCACAATGACGAAGCGGGAAAAACAGCAGAAGCACCAGCCGAAAACCAAACCAGCTCTCCAGAGAACGAAAGCAAGCTCATTGACATGTCGAATACCTCGCAGGTCGACCTAGCAGCCATTGAACTCTCCCCGGCGGAAACGGACCAGTGGGACGCGATGTGGCCTGGCTTTTTGGAAGCGGAGTACGTGGAGACCGTATTGAAAGAGGGCGAGTGTCTTTATATTCCTGTTGGGTGGTGGCATTATGTGAGGGCCTTGAAGGCGGGTGTGAGTGTTAGTTTTTGGTGGTGATTTTTTTCTTTTTTCTTTTCTTTCGTCTCCTGTTCTTTTGATCCTTGTCTCTTTTGGTAGGGTATAGGGTGGGTTTATAGTGCTGGTCATAGATATTGTTGTTTTGCGAAGGGATGGTCGGTAATTGGGTGTTATCGGTAGTTGAAAGTTTTCTAGTATATGCCCATTACGCTGATAATTTTTTAAATTCCTCGGGTTACGGATGGCAAGCTGCGCTATGTTAAATATATTCTCTTCATGAACTTGTGTATATACATCTATACAGGGTGTATAGCCCTGTTTAATCAGTCTCGTAACCCTCACCATAACCATAGCACAAGGTACACAATATCCTGCCACCTCTAAGCAACATCAGACACTGTCATATCAAAATAAAGCAAGTCTCTCCCACTAGGTGATACAAACAACGAACCACATCCCATATATGATAGTCCTTCAATCCAAGCAATGAAGCAACCCAAGAATGAAAGCGACCTCAACCCCTCCGCACAAGCATCAACGGCTTCCCAGCCTCAATAGCGTCCCCAGGCTGAACGAGGACCTTCTCGACCGTTGCGCCCACCACATGGGACTCGGCGCGCACGGCGATCTCCAGTTTCATGGCTTCGAGGATGACCACGACGTGGCCCTCGTCGGTGAGTTTGTCGCCGGCGCTGACTTGGACTTTCCAGACGTTGGCGTTGAGGGGCGCCTCGATGGGGGTTATTTTTGGGTCTGGTGTTTTTTTTTGGCACTCTCGGTTAGTTTGGGAGGTACTTTACTTCGTTGAAGAGGTGAGAGTAGGGAAAGGGTGGGGAGAAAGGAAGAAAGGAAGGGAGGGAGGAAGAAGAAGAAAGACAAACCCTTAAGTAACTCATCAATAGCATCAGCCGGTACACCCCGTTCCTCCTTCTCAGCCGCCCACTTGGCGAGCAATTCGCTCTCGAGATTGTCCATCTCAGCCTGCGCTTTGCGCTGGCGCGTGCGGATCTCGGCTACTTCGGACTGCGTGTCTCGGAGGAGTCGGTTGTGCTCTGCCATGTCGAAGGTGACGTCTTCCCACTGGTACTCGTAGCGGCCGCTGTTGAACAGCGCGAGCTGTTTCTCGTACTCGGCTTCGCTGACGCGGTAGAAGGTCAGCTGGTCGAAGTCTTCGAAGAGCCAGGGCTGGTTCGCTGTGTAGCCTTTCTTGGAGCCGAGGATGTCGACGCCGGGGATGGTCATTCCCGTCATTTGGTAGCCGCCGGGGGAGTCGACGTTGTATAATCTGGGTGGGTTAGCTAGCTACTTTCACTGGGTAGGGATGGGTGGGACAAGGGATGAAAGAATAACATACGCCATGCAGCTTCCTCCCCATGAAATTGACCCTGCGGGTGTGTATACCCGGCTGGGATTCATTTTCGGACAGTTCATGCGCTGCCGTGGATCGACGGGAAGGGACAGCGGGAGCGCTGTGAAGAATCCAACGGCCACGACCATGAAGCTTGCGCTGAGATACAGCTTCTGGAACTCTTCCATGGTGAAGGCGTTGTTCTTGGCGACGAAGGACATGTTGTCGGGGAGGTAGGAGGCATAGGGCCGCTGCGTCTCCATGTACCGCTGGAGTGCGTCCTTTTGTCTCTGGCTTTCGAAGGTGAGCGGTAATTTGAAGAGTCGGCTGGGCATTTTGGCTGCGCTGAGGTCGCCGAGTTGGGCTTCTATGGTGCAGAGGTAGGCTATGAGGTCTTTCTGGGGGATCTTGGCGCCGTTGTAGTAGAGCATGAGGGCTGGAAGGGATTAGTACCGTGATCTTGTTTGTAATTGCGGAGGAAGACGTACAGTTGCCACATCCGACCATTGCGACGAGCCCGTTTGAGAAGGTCATGTCGCCCGTTCCGTCGTTCAGCGCTTTCTTGAGGGCAGTGACTCGGCAGCGATGGTTTAGGTCAAATGCGCCTCGTCCATAATCGATCAGGAGGTAGTCATCGCCGGCCTAAAAATTCAATCAGCTTCAACCTATAGCTAAGGACATGCGATGCCTTACCTGTCGATATGAAACAAGCGGTTGATTGCCCATCTCCTGAATCTGATGAACGACACCACTACCACGACTAGTGGCTGTCACCTCAGGCGGTAGATCACTTGCAATGGGAGTCACGCTGCTCCAGCCACCCCCCTGTGAACAGCACTGGAAAACCTCGCTAACGAATCGTTCAACGTCATTGCGGGAGGCGATGGCATCTGCCAGGGAGGTAGCTCTGTACTTGAGCGTGTCTCCCGCTTTCACCTGCCCCAATTTCCACATATCCGCCTTCACAATGGTATGACTGCTAACAAACCCACCGAAGTCCGGTGCATCCTGTGGGAAGATCACGGGGTCATCACCGGTCCAGTTGAGCGAACCTATAGCGTATCCATACTCGATCAAGTTGGACGGATGAGCGCCGCCTTCGCCTCCATCTGCGCGCGCCCAGGTGGGCTTGGGACCGATAAGTCGGATTCCACCTCTTGCAGCGTTATGTGAAACTTTCCATTCGGTGGTATAAAGCATGTCGATGCTTTCCGGGACAAGGTAGCCTTCATCGTAGGGCCCAGGCATAGCCAACAGCTCCCAGTGGCTTGGGTACTTGGGGATGAGATGCTCTGGGAGACGAACGTCCACATCGGTATCTGGGATTTGATCGGTGATCGAAAGGAGATCGCCCGAAGCAAGTTGTCGACCTTGGTAACCTCCCACTCCGACCATAGGAGAGGTGGACTTTGACCCGAACCACTCAGCAACGTTAGAGAATCCACCATACACTGCCAGATAGGTTCTGCAGCCATTTTCTAGTGTTTTTCCTATCTTCAAACGCTGACCAGCAGAAACTCGGACCCTCGCCCACATCGAGATAGGACTGCCGTCGAGGCTGGCTTCGATCGGCGCTCCACAAAGCGAGACAACAGCTGGCCCTAAAAAGCGCAAATCGGGTCCACTGAGGGTAATCTCTAATCCTTCAACTCCGGCAGGATTCCCAACCAGGGCGTTCGCTATCCGGAATGCCAAAGGATCCATAGGACCGGAGTGACAGAACCCACGACCGAGGGTAGGACGACCAGGCCAGTCCTGGATGAGTGTATAAGAGCCCCCGGAAAGCACGTCCACAGCTGAGATATTGTACTCAAAGTTGGATAGAAATTTGGTGATCGTATTCCCCGAGGCGAACCTCTCGTCGGCCAGGATTGCGGCTAGAAATTGTAGGTTTGTCGGAGGGCCGCAGATTCGTGATTCTGTCAGGATTTTTTTCATTCCCTCGATCGTCTCCTTTCTGCTGGGCGAGTGATACATGACTTTTGCGAGGAGAGGGTCTGAGCCTTATTAGTTACTTGTCCTAGGGTGACATACACTATCAACATACCGTAATTGGCCGACACTCTGATTCCTCTGTAAATCCAGGTGTCAATCCTGGACCCCGGCAGCTCTTTCCACTCGACGCTCTGCAAGGTTCCTGGACATGGTGCAAAATCCTTCACTGGATTTTCCGCATAGACTCTCGCCTCAATAGCACTACCAGACGGTGCATCCGTGGGTATCGAAGCAAGGAAAGCCGCTTCCAAGCCCGACTTCCCGGAAAGCTGAGCGTCCGCCTGTTTCAACATTAGCTCCACCAAGTCAAGCCCATAACACAGTTCCGTGATCCCATGCTCGACCTGAAGACGGGTGTTCATTTCAAGGAAAAAGAACGCCCCCGTCTCGTCGTCCACGAGATATTCTATTGTCCCAGCTGACGCATACTTGATCGATTCGGCGAGTCGGACGGCAGCCTGGCATAACTTTTCTCTTAAACCGGGGTTCCTTGTAACAAAAGGACTCGGGCACTCTTCAATGACTTTTTGGTGTCTTCGCTGGATCGAACATTCGCGTTCACCAATAGATATAGCTTTACCGGCGCCGTTGCCAAATACCTGAACCTCAATGTGATGGCTCGATGGGTAGTAGCGTTCAATAAACATTCCGGCATTCTTGAAGAGAGCTTCTCCTCTGGACCTAACGGTCGCAAATGATTCTCGAACTTCCTTCTCCGAGTGGCAAGTAAGCAGACCCATCCCACCACCGCCAGCTGTGGCTTTGAGCATAACCTGGGGGATATTAGCCTTGTGCGGAAGAAGCAAATTGGAATGTGAGATTAGGCAATGGCAGTACCGGGAAGCCCAAATCATTCGAAGTTTTGACAGCCTCATCTTCACTCGTTACGAGCCCCAGCGAGCCTGGGACGATAGGGACTCCAGCCTTGGTGGCTAAATCTCGTGCCGTATGCTTGAGTCCAAATGCCTCGATACTCTCCGGGGAAGGGCCCGCAAAAACCAAGCCAGCGCTGGAAACTGCTCTCGCGAAATCGGCGTTTTCAGACAAAAATCCATAGCCCGGAATGATAGCGTCAGCGCCAGATTTCCTGGCAATCTCGATAATTTGATCCCTGCCAGCTGTCAGAATAGCTACGTTAAGTAATTTATACGCAGTCCGCTATACCCATCGATGTATGCCTTGGAAGGGGACCCCGAGAGCAGAAACGCCTGATCTGCTAGGTGGACGTGGGACGAGGCAGCATCGGGTTCGGTATAGATAGCGACTGTTTGAAGGTTCAATCTCCTAAACGCAAGCATTAGCTACCTTGAACCGAGCCGTGGAGATGATCTATTATCGTGGCCTTCAGTTCTGCATACTTTGCTGTTGTTAAGATTCGAACGGCAATCTCGCCACGATTCGCGACGAGCAAAGTTTTAAGAGAGTGCATTGTTGGTGGAGTGCAAATGAGAAATAATTTCCGTAAGTGCTACGTACGTTCTCGTTGGAGACATTGCACTTTATATGGAAGTGGCTCTGTTATCTGCGGTACATTTAGTCATACAGGAATCGGAGATTCGGCGAGTCGGTATCGTAGCCCAATGGCATCAAATGATTGCACCCCCATAAGGATTGCCAAGTCTCATGATGTAGCAAGTTTGGGGTCAATGTGGACCAAATGGGATTGGGGGATGTGGGGAAAATTGCGGAGTTGCTCCTCCATGTGGCAATGATAAGGAAGAAAATCCCCTTGGCCCGATTATCTATAAAGCGAGCGGAACCGTGGACATCCGGAGTATGACCCAAAGTTAAAAAACCCCGCCCGACTTGGCTTGGATAAGAACCACCCCAAGCAACCTGCACGCTTCTTGTTTTCGCCCTTTCTCCGACTGGTCACAAAAGAAAAGACAAGGAATCAAAGAAACCACCGAACAACCGCCACAATGGCTCCGATACAGCACAAGGCGTTGATCAACTGCGATATGGGCGAGGCGGTAAGTCAAATCAAAGGGTTGCTCTGTCTGGCAATAACTGTGAGGTTGACGCATTCGATAGTATGGCAACTGGGCCTGCGGACCCGATCTCGAACTCCTCCCCATGGTCGATATTGCCAATATTGCCTGCGGGTTCCATGGCGGTGATCCCCTCATCATGATGGAAACCGTCCGAAACTGCAAGGCCCATAACGTTCTGATCGGGGCACACCCTGGACTGCCGGATCTCCAAGGGTTCGGAAGACGGGAGATGAAGCTGTCCCCGGAAGAGCTCACGGCCATCACCATCTACCAGGTGGGAGCATTGCAGGGGTTCTTGGACCGGGAGGGAGTCCGACTGAACCACGTGAAACCGCATGGGGTGCTTTATGGAATGATGTGCCGCGACTATGAGGTGGCCAAAGCGGTGATGCAGGGAATTCCCAAAGGAATCCCTGTTTTCGGGCTCGCAGGCACCCAGATGGAGAAAGCAGCCAACGATCTGAAAATCGAGTTTTGGGCGGAGCTCTATGGGGATGTCAAATATGATTCTAAAGGCATGCTCGTGATCGACCGGAAGAAGAAGCCGTGGGATCTTGGAGACGTGGAACGACACGTGAGTCAACAGGTGGAAGAGCAGTCGGTTACTGCGGTGGACGGGACTGTTGTGCAACTACCTCTGAAAGACTATCCGTTGTCGATTTGTTGCCATTCTGATTCCCCAGGTTGTGTGGACATCATCAAGACGACCCGAAAGGTGGTGGATGCCTTTAATCAAAAGTATGGGAAATGACTGTGTCGACGATGACGTATGTATATATGGGCACGTGCAACTGAGAGTCTGTACGGTGTAAATCAATATTATTAGATCTCAGAAACGAGATTGCAAGTAATAAACAGACCTAAGAAGCCAATTGACGTCTCAACTCTGCTGTAAACCACTCGAAGGTACCCTTTGAGAGAAGAACTGATCAAGAGAAGGAGGGAAATCAATCCAACATGCCGGAGGAAAGTGAAGTTGATCGACGAATAGAGATTGAGTACCCAAGGTAGGTGGTTTGTATGTTTTTATCTGTTTGCTGGATTTGTCGTTCTCCACCTCATCTCTTACTACTCCGACTTATATCGATCTACCTTCGGATTGACCCGACATGGTCTATACTATATTATTTCCCTTTACTGTCGCTTTCCGCCAAGATCTGGTATCCACCTCCATGGATCAAACGTACTCTAAAAGAAATGGGATTATGAGCTTGTCTCGGATAGCTGTCAAGAGATCAGACCACCTGTTCAGATTTGATAGATCAAACATCAAAGACCCCACGAGATGATACAGCGCACGGTCGAACGAGAGCCATCTACGTCAAACAAAAGGGTCAACACGAGAGCAGCCTCGGAATACGAGGACAGCCAAGCCATGCGACGGGTTGATTGGGACAATTAGTGGAAGCCACACAAAATATGGAGGCGGTTTGGAACCTGTTAATGATCCAACAAGAGATGCTAAGCGTTTCAACAGTCCCTCTCTCTCTCGGGTGATGATCTGATACACATGTTAAGAGTGGATAAGCGTATAGGCGGATGATTCATACCTGCCGTGTTAGTTTTAGCGGCAATGCAAGATGTTCCCCGCACCAAGACACTTGCCCAAAATAGGTTTAGAGTTGTCACTCGAAGGGCGTCGCAGATGCAGGGAGGAACATTTTCACCTTTCGGACGCCCAGGAGAACTCCGACCGGCCCCCATCCATGGATATCAATACCCTACGCAGGACGGTGAATGTCCGAAATACGGAGCCCCTCATCTACCAGACACTAGTGTCTGTGGGTACAGGCTCCCACAGGGAGGTAAACGATAGCATGGGATCCATAGTTCCGCAGGAAACAGTGTCCTCTAGTCTACCTTCTGGCGGACCCACTGACCTGCTTGTTCCCATATACTTGTGATATTGGAGCCCTGGCCGGCCGCGGACGGTCTTTTGTCTGGCTTTCTCACGTCGTCAAAACATCAATCTGTCCACCCTTTTTCTTTGTCCTTTCCTAAATTTTGACCTGAGATTCAATGTTCTGCAAGAATTAACGTTGCACTGATCATTTGTACCTTATATCTGATTCGGATCAAAGATCACGTCGACGAAACCTGAACTCCGTTTCATGGAATATTTCGATTTCGACGAGGCCTCCCATGGCTTTCACGGACGGGAAGATGATGTGGCTTCGGACCACATCGAGGTCGATGAGGATGACAACGCGGCGGCCAATAACTGTACTCTTGCTCTGGAACAACCGCTAGACTTTTCCAACGACCCCCAGGAACCACCGGTGGTCCCCCAGAGTACCTCTCATCCGACTTTGGATAATGGGGTTTACCCCATGTTCCGTGCCAAAGATCCCTGTGACTTTTGCCGGAACATGGGCTTGGACTGTTTCGTTGCGACGCGCGGAGTCATGCAGAAAAACGGCTGCACCTGCTGCATATCCCTCTATCGCGAATGCAGTTTCACCCATGCCAAGGCCCCGGGCAAATTCTTGGACACCCTACACCCGATCAATGAGAACGTGGACATCCCTACCGGAGGTCTCACGGGAAAGAAGGCGCTCAAGTCGCTCTCCGGCGTTGCAGCCCCAGAAGACGTGGAAACACGGTCGAGAAAGAACACGTCCCGACTGTCACGCGAGGCTGTTCGCATCCTCAAGGACTGGCTCTACGAGCATAAGGAACATCCCTACCCCAGTGAGCAGGCAAAGGATGAACTAAAGGAGCGCACAGGCTTGAAGCGCATCCAAGTATGTAATTGGCTTGCAAATGCCCGACGACGCGGCAAGGTTCGACATGCCCCGCGAAGCAGCTCCCCCGTCCCGGGAGCGATTGACATCCCGAGCCAAGACAAGCAACGGAGGGACCTCACCCTCATGACTCCGATGGAACGATGGAAGCATTCGCCCCCAGAAAACGAACCAGCCGCGACTACAGACATTTTGCGAGCCTTGGTCAATACTTCATTGGACTCTGTAAGGGAACGATCGTCTAACACGGGTCACGTGCGTTCTTACTCTAGGGTGACCGGGTCGAGCAATGACTCAAGCCATGCCAACTCCAATATGTTCCACACCCCATCCGTCTCTAGCTTGGAGACCAGTCGGTCTGCCACCCGTTCCTCAGCCTCCGAACTCTCTCTTGTCTCGGATTTCTCTCATCGGTCGTCCCTTGGATCGTGGGGCTCAATGGACCGGAAAGAACGTCGCCGTCGTCGCAAGGCGTCGGCGCCCATCAACCCTTTCAACCAGCAGAAAGCCCGAAGCTCCCGTATCTTCCAATGCACCTTTTGTGCCGACTCCTTCCAGACCAAGTACGATTGGCAGCGCCACGAAAAGTCATTGCATTTGGCCCTGGAGAAGTGGACGTGTTCCCCTCAAGGTGGGATCGTTCACGTGGATGGTGTCAACCGTTGTGTCTTTTGTATGGCTACCAACCCGGACAATGTTCACTTGGAAACCCACAACTTCAGTAACTGCCAGGAGAAGTCCCTGGCCGAGCGTACCTTCTACCGAAAAGACCATCTCAATCAACACTTGAGACTCATGCATGATGTCAGATTCCTCCCTGCCATGGAGAAATGGCGCAGCAACACTTGCGAGATCCGATCTCGCTGTGGTTTCTGTGCCAAAGAACTGATGACCTGGAAGGACCGAGTGGATCATTTAGCCACCCATTACAAAAATGGTGCTAGCATAGACCAATGGGAGGGTGATTGGGGTTTCGACCCCAAGGTCCAAAGCCTGGTCGAGAACGCCATGCCCCCCTACCTTATTGGACAGGAGCGGAGTTCGTTGGATCCTTACACGACTGCCGGCAGCCTAAATCGGCCACCGGGCCTCAAGGTACCCGACGACGCCAACTGCTTTGAGCGTCTCCAACGTCAACTCACTGCCTTCATTCATTCCCAGCTGGCAGGCAATATCATTCCCACGGATAGGATGATCCAAGATGAGGCTCGACAGATCATCTACGGGACTGATGACCCCTGGAACCAGACATGTGCCGATAACCCTGTGTGGCTGAGTGTGCTGAAGCGGGATTCCGGGCTGACGTCTCTTCCCAAATCGGACCATATTCAATTCGATAATCTTGGGATGCGACCCCCTTATGCCTCCGACCATGGTCTACCACGGGCGCCGATGGAAACCAACTTCCTCGCCCGGACCTTTTGCTCCCAACAGATGTTCAATTCAGGACCATCCAGCTCTGGGATCCACAGCCCCGCCGCCGTTGGTACCGGGCAATCCTCCGCTGCTCCTAGTTTTCCTGGTAGCTCTTCTGGGAGCTACGTCGGGGGTAGTGGAGCAGCGCCCGTGTCCCACCGCGCGGGATTGTCCGCAGACTTGGGGAGCAGCTATTCCCCCGGCCTCTCAATTGAGTCGACCCCTGCTAGTGGATCGGCTGATCCACTCGTGCAGATGGGATTCGAGCCGGCGTTTTTGCGGCGATTGGAGGAGAATTATGATGGGCTGCAGCTGGAAGACCTGGAAGGCTTAACCTTTGAAGACAACCCTGTCCCTGGAAGCGAATGCAAGAGCGTGAAAGCCTCAGGGAAGCTTCCGGAGCCAAGCCCCGAGTCCATCCGGATCTCGAACTCTAAGCAAGCCGACTTGATGGCGGTTGATGATCCGTGGGAGGACCCCGCACAAAGCATGCGCTATTGGGGATAAGGGATGAGGTATGGATGACGGCTGAGAGATGCGGGCACGATACATTGGAACTTTGGCGGGATCAAAAAGCACCTTCTCCCCTCTCTTATTATTTTTAGTGAACTTATCCCGACCACGGCTTGGGTGTTGATGTTTTCCTGTTTCCCTGATCAAATTGAACACATGAGCGATAGTAATATGCAAAATCAGAGGAATTTACTAATGAAAACGACGGAATGGAGATGTAACCTCTTTCAAAAAACAAGTACGTATCAACATGCACCCTTCCGCGACGTAGACGAGGTCAGTGGCGTGTGATGGAGCCCATGTAACTTGTTTCAGGAACACATGCGTGGCGGAGAATTTCTGGCGCTTATCGGGGTTTACTTTATCGGCCCCACTGCCTTGACATGTGATGATGATCGGCTCATTTTCTCTTTTCCCCTGCTTCTTATGGGTTGGATTTTACTCCATTTCGTGTTTGGCTTTGTTTTCTTTATCTCTGAACGTTTCACAGTCGTTATTTCCAGTTCTCTGTCAGATAAATCGTTACCTTGTTGTCGGATTCGCACGGGAACCATGATCATCTAGAGGGGCAGGTTCTCAACCACGGGACTTCTTTCCCAGCCACTATTCGAAGTCCATGGCGTCTATCAAGCTTTCAATCATTGCGCAATTTCCAACAGGTTGATGCTTCCGTCTTTTTCCAGAGTTCAAAACCCCGCTCTTGTGCACCACTATATGTCCCATCGTGAAGAAGAAACCAACCCAGCAAAATGGACATCGCACCTTCGCCGTTGGCCGATACCATGCTGTGTCCGCCACCTGTCCTGGGCCTCTTTCAGGTGATACCCGCTTCAATCAGGCAGCGGATCCCCGGCTTCTATCCTTCCTTGCAGCTGAGGACAGCCTTGGAGAGAACCGATCCGCAGGCGAAGGCGACAAGGGAGTGGTCGACGCTCCGTTCCGCTTCGGAGCCAGATCTCGACTACTATGGCACGGAGCCGATCGCGACAGCGGGGGACTTACAGCGTCCTCAGACTGCGCGGAGTACGGCTGTCGACCAGGTGTCTTGCCGGTCTCGGATCTCGGGGAAGCTCTCGGGTGGAGGGGAGGATCGCCAGGTTGCTGACTCGCTGTCGCTGACGGCGGACTATGAGCCGCACTCTGGTATTGGGTGGAATCGAGTGGCCCCGGGTTCGTACCCCTAGTTCTCCATGGGCTGAGTCACAATGAGTCGCGAGCGCACTCATAGTGAGAATCGTCGTTACTGATCCTGGTCAATAGCATTGAGCCTCCTGCAGAATTCAGGAAATGAAGCCCGACGACCCAACTGCGACGGCCGTCTGGCTCGATCTCTGTTTCTTCACGCCCTCGGCTATCTTCTCAGTGCCCTCCCAGATGACTTGTCTCCGGAAGAAGCCGCATCTCTCAAAAACAACATCCCCGGCAAAGTCAATCGGTCTCTTGCGTCGTCGTCGTCGGCTGGAACGGATCACCCACCCGGGTCTCTGCAACGCCAGAGCATGCAGGGCTCCGTGCAGCCGTCGTGCGTTCACCGATTCCTCGCTTTTATGATTATTCAGTTCTCCCTTGTGGTGCATTTTCTGATGCCGTACATCAAGGTGTTGCTGCAACACATGTACCAGTATGAGCGGTCCCACCGGATTACAGAACGGGTGTTCTCGACGGCTCTAGGTGCGGCCGATCACCTCGGAAAAGGCGGTTGTAATCTTGGGTCGAGAGTGATGACCATGCAGGAAGGTAAGTTGGGTGCTAAGGTATCGGAAGCGGCTGCGTGGTGGATGGAAGGCGTCGCGGGTGGGGTCTGCGAGGGCGTGGGGGAAGGAATGGCAATCCTGGGTTTCACTCGGCCCAATTTTGATAGCAGGCCGCCACAACCGCAGTCGCCAGAAGTTGACTCCTGAGTAAGAGATTGTTTCCGGTGAGTCGGGCGTATGTGGAGTACAAAATGGGGTATTCGTGGCTGTCATTTAATCACTGCATGTACTATGAGGATGTACTATCAGCAAACGAAATGTTGATTCTAGTCTGTCATAATCTGATCTTGTTGAACGTGTTCACGATGGTTTAACGTAGCCCTTCACTATTTACTACTTTCTGGTCAGTTTTGACTCATCCTGTGGTTCAACTGTATACTAAGTACGATTCGGCTACCCTCGGAGATAAGGGCCGCATGCCACTTAGGTCCGGGCCCAATCCTGATTCGAGGGCGGCTGAATCTCCGCGGCTTCTCCGCCATCCCGACCGCGACGCCTCCACCGCATCTCGAACCTCCTTTCACCTCGAATCCATGATGTCGACTTCCAGATTACCCAATATCCCGGCCCTGCGCAAACATCAGCTTCTCTTGGAATTGTATGTTGCGTTCAATTTGTCAACCCCCATGATGCCATACTAATTGCAACCGACTTGCAGCGCCAGTTTGAGACATGCTGCCCCTCCGGGTGTTTACGTGAGCCTTGCGCCGAATGATCCGACCCTCTGGAGTGCGGTGGTGTTTGTCCGCTCTGGTATGTATGGTGATTCCGCGCTCTCTATTCGTGCGGATTGCTTCAAAGACGGATTGCCTGCTACTTGGCTCCTTTCAATCGCTGACACGTGTTGCATTTGACAGGTCCCTATGCGTCGGCGATCCTCCGCTTCCAGATCAAATTCCCTCCATCTTACCCTGACCTTCCTCCGCTGGTGACCTTCTCCACCGACGTTTTCCACCCGTTGATCGTGCCCCTCACCACGTACACGTTTAGCACGAATGCATCGAACGAGGACCCTGTGAGCGCTTCAGACGAGGAGCGGTTACCGCCCGGCGGGTTCAGTCTCCGACATGGGTTCCCGCACTGGTTCGGTCGGGCGAAGCGTAGTGATGTTACCCCTGATGGCTCGTCGGGGGATGTCAACGTGAACGGCTCAAGCGCTGCTGTTGAGAATGCTACAGTTGCTGGGACGGAAGACTCCAAATCCGAGGACCCCTCGTCGCCGGTCTCTCCATCAGCGGGAGACGGGGAGACAACACCTAGTGACACCACTATATCGCCTCCGGTGGATAAAGCTACAGAGTCTGGGAAGCCTGTCCCAGTGCTGGCTCTGTTGGATTATATCCGATCTACCTTCGACGGGGAGTCGGTTCTGGATTCTCTGCCGCTTGAGGCAGCTGGGAATCCCAGCGCATGGCATGCCTGGAAGGCCCACAGAAGAGATCATAGTGACAACCAAGCGCTGTACAATTCCAAGAAGGGAAGCCCGCAAACGCGTCTTCCTGGCGACTGGCATTGGGATGGGATCTGGGCGAAACGGGTTCAGGAAGAAGTGGAAGCTAGTCACTCGGAGGCGACCCTCTTTGGCAATCCCACCCGGGGTGCAAGCGACGATTTGGTATGCTTACGCCTGAAAAGCCCATTCGATCATTATGCACCGAAATAGGTACTGACGAGGCATCACAGATTCGCTTTTCTCGACTGGACGATGCAACACTAACAAACATCAAAGAGATGATCATTCCCCCGACGGAGGAGGCGCATGAATAAATAGACCGTCTGTTTTTATTATACCCACGATCGCAGTTTACCAATTCGACATTAAATTATACACAGCACTTAACTCAACCCCAAGCTACCGGATAGGCCGTTGGACCTCCCCACCTCGCTCTTTCCTAAAAGACACAGAACACAAATCATCTCGTTGGTGACCCGGCAAGACCAATGGCCTTTATTCCAACCTTTAAGTCACTATTATGGAGTTCTGCCTTGATGGACATACATCACTTATTCATAATACCCCCCCCCCCCCAATCTCTAGCCCTTCCGCGCTGCATGCAGTATTCAGCTCAATATGCCTAAGAATCTGTATAAACTCCACCGCACCCCCATTATTGTGATCGCACTAGTCTTTATCCCGATCATCGTCCTCTTCTGCGTTCTTGCTGTAGCGCTGTCATGCTCGGAATTCTGGAGCTCTGGACAGCCGGGTGCCCTGTTCGCGAAGTTCACCTCTCCGAGACGATGGACTAAACGGTCTGACCCTGAGAATCCGACACTTCCGCCTCCTGTTTCGGCACGAATCATTCCTAGTGTGCGAATTCCTGAAAGGGCGAGTCGTGGTTGAGTTGTGTTGCTTCTGGCGGTCGTCCGTGTCGTATCACGGCCAGTGGATGGATGGATTATTTCCTTTTGTCCCAAACACGGCCCTTACATCGGGAACGATTGCAAAGCGTCCTCGTCTACCGTTTTGTTTTCATGGAATGTTCCGATGGGACGACCGGACCTCGAAGTCCGAAGAGATACCATCGCCTTGTGGGGCCTCAAAAATGGAAGTCTGTGTCTGGTCTCGCCATAATCAATGGTAGGAGGGGTTTGGAACAATCATACAACAGCAGTTCAACAGAGTTACAAGCGAACAAGGACAGTCTATGCAGTTTCTGGATACCAGCACGCGCGATCAATTCCGCCATCAGCTACTACTGCCACTGAGGAATTCGCCACGGGGAATATATTCTGTCCGTCGATGGGAGGAACAAGGTATTGCGTTGACTGTGAATCGACCACTAGCATGCCCGTCTGTATTATTTTCTGTTTAGAGGTCTGGGCTTTTCGTCCTTGGAAATGACATTGCATTGCACGGCGTTTCAGTAGGAGTTTACCGGGCGTGGCAGATAGAGGATATAATCCTTTTCCGATGATTTAGGAGCCATAACGCCAGCCACAGAGGTCACTACAATCTACTATGGCACGCAAAGTAGCCCTCTCATTCACCATGCGGGGTAATAGACTATTGCACAACTTGAATCAATCATACGACAGGAGGGGACAGGCAAGTGCATTAGGATCCGCAAGGAAGAATCAAATAAACAAACTAAGACCAGGGCCTGGGAATAATCGAGTCCAGAGTTAATCGTTCTTCGCATGGTAGGCCAATCGTCCGGTCGGAGTTGACGGAAACGGACGAAGAAGGTTATGGTGTCGTCATTGTTGACCGTCTTGGGGATAGAGCGTAAATCTCATGCCACCCTGTAGAGGTACAATATGAATTATCTGTTAGTCGATAAAGCAGCTATAGTACCGAAATAAAACCAATGTCTTTCTTTCTTCTACATCAATAATACTTCGTTTAAAATAGAAAAGACACCAATAACAGGAACAATGCCATCCCATATAGCCGGTGCCACAGACGATGACATCTTCCACGAGCCAGACTGGACCAAAACTCACAGCCATCGCATCGGGTTGTATAATCGCGACGATCGCTTTCCGGGTCTAACGCATGCCGGAGATGATCCCAGATTCGAACTGGAGGAGGAGGCGGAGGAGAAGATTGAGCAATTGAGGGCGAAGGTTGAGAAGGGGGAGTTACTTACAGTGAGGGATTATTTGGCGAAGCAGCAGGTGAGATTCACTTTATTTCTTCTTTCTTTGCTCTGCATTTGGAGATGGGTTGTAGGGTAGGGGCGTTTTTGTAGAAGGATACAAGATGAAAGCTGATGTAGTATTGATGCGAGTGTATAGGACTTTCACCTGCGACGACCGGAAGTTCACCCCGAGCATTGGAGATATGTTCTCCACACAACGGAGAATCACATCAAAGAGGAGCAGCCGTGGTTAATCAACGAGAAAAAGAGGAAAGAGGCAGAGGCCAAGCAGGACAGCGGGAAACAGGTAGACGGCACTGCACACCCAGAGGACGAGAGCAAGAAGTACACCCCCGAAGAGCAGGCGCTTCTGGATGGCCTGCGCGACGAGCGAGAGCGTTTCCTAGCAATCAAACTCAACGACGGGAAGGGGTCGTCGCCGTTCAAGACTGAATACTACGAGCCGGACGAGATCGACGAGATGGACCAGCTCACCCCGGACAACTGGGTCCCTCGCTCAGGCAACCTGATCCGACTGACAGGGAAGCATCCGATGAATGGGGAGCCGCCGCTGACGCAGCTGGTCGACGCAGGGCTCATCACGCCGAACTGGCTGCACTTTGTGCGCAGTCACGGGCCCGTGCCGCACCTGCTGTGGGAGAACCACAAGCTGGAGATATCCGCGGGGCGGTCGCTGACGCTGTTCATGGACGATTTGAGGGACAAGTTCGACAGCGTTAATATCCCTGCTATCCTTGCGTGTGATGGGAACCGCAGGAAGGAGCTGAACATGATCAGACGATCGAAGGGCTTCAATTGGGGGCCCGGCGGAGTCAGCTGCGCGTACTGGAAGGGTGCGCTTCTGCGAGACGTGCTACTGAAAGCTGATATCATGACCTTGATAGAGAAGTACAAGAACGAAACGCTGTGGGTGAACTTCCAAGGATCGGAGGATCTCAGCGAAGGAAAGTACGAGACGTGTCTCTCGCTGGACTATGTCATGGACGCCACGAACGACGTGCTGCTCGCCTATGAGATGAATGACCGCCCCTTGCCCCCAGACCACGGGTACCCCGTGAGACTGCTGGTGCCGGGCTTTGTCGGCGGGCGTAGCGTCAAGTGGCTGGCGAAGATCTGGATCACCAACAAGGAGAATGACAGCCACTACCACGTGTACGATAACCGCGTGGTGCCTAGCTTTGTCACGGAGAGGTACTCGGAGATCGGGAAGACCTTGTACAATCACCCCAGTACGGCGTGCATGGAGCAGGTGATGAACTCGATCATCGCGCGGCCTGAGCATGGGGAAAAGCTGGATGTCGCTGATATCTCTCGCGGCAAGGGCACATACCACCTGCAGGGAATTGCGTATAACGGCGGTGGCATGGAAGTTCAGAGGATCGAAGTCAGCTTGGACGGAGGAAGAACATGGCTGTACTGTTTTCGTCAGGTGAGTTAGTCCGAATATACTATCTGTCTGGTGTAGATTTGAGCTGCGCTCGACACAGTCGTTATTTCACGCAGCTGACACACTCAGTACCCCGATAAACCACTGCGACACGGCAGGAAATATTGGCCTTGGCTTCACTGGTATTTAGACATTGACCCCAGGCGGTTCCTGCGAGCAGAGAGCATCATGGTGCGGTGCTGGAACGCAAACAAAAACACCCAACCCGAGAAGCCAACATGGAACCTGGAAGGGTAAGCGCATCGACTCTGATATCGTGCATTACTGAAACAAGGCTGACGAGAGCAGAATGATGAACAACTGCATTTACACTGTCAAACTGGAAGTAGTATCGGACTCCCAAAAAGGGAAGCAGTTTATCATGTTCCGACACCCCTGTGAACCAGGCACCGGCCAGGGCGGGTGGATGAAGCCATCTACAGAAGATCAGATGGAGGACATGAAACGCGACGGATCGACTCCGGATAAACAATTCACTCGCGAGGAGATCGAGAAGCACAGGTCCGCTGACGATTGTTGGATCGTGGTTAATGGGAAGGTTTACGACGCTACTAGTGTGCTCAGTTGGCATCCTGGCGGCAGCGCATCTATTTTGGCCCATGCGGGACGTGTCCATGCTGAGACGACGGAGGAGTTCGAGAGTATCCACGACGACTTTGCTCACGAGAAACTACAAGGTGAGCGGGCGTGTCTCCTATGTGTGGGGCGCGCGTGCTGACTCGCTGTATGCAGAATGTATCATTGGCGTGGCCACGCAGAAGACACAGGACTTTATTAAGTATGAGGAAGAGCAGAAAGCCAAAGAAAGGGCAGAGTCTATGCAGAAGGATTCTTCTATCGCTTTGCGACGCCACAAGTATGTCCTTCACCTTGCATTTTTAGATACAAAATCCTGACAGATCCCCTCCCACGCCAGATGGGTCCAGGCCAAGCTCATCTCCAAGGATCGCCTTTCCGAGGACACAAGCCGTTACACCTTTGCCTTGCCCTCAAAGGACCAAAAGCTAGGGCTCGCAACTGGCCAGCACCTATTCGTCGGATTCCACTTCAAAGACCGCATGGTCTTCCGCTCGTATACGCCGACGAGACCGGTTTCTGCAGAGGAAGAAGATGGCACCTTTGACCTCGTGGTCAAGACGTATGGTCCAAGCCCGGCGCAGCCAGGAGGCACCATGAGCAACATCCTCGACTGTATCGAGATCGGCGAAGAGGTCGAGATTAAGGGGCCAACCGGCGAGATCCAGTACCAGGGGGATGGAAAGTTCCTACTCGACGGCAAGGTGCGCACCTTCGACCGAATCACGCTTGTCCTTGGAGGGTCCGGCATTACTCCCGGCTACCAAGTGCTTTCTCGCATTTTGAAATCGGGCGGAAAAGACAAGACAAGAATCCGCGTGGTGGACGCCAACAAGACAGAACAGGATATCTTACTGCGCGGGGAGCTGGATCGGTTCGCCCAGCTGTATCCGGATCAGTTTGAGGTTACTCATGTGTTGTCGGACGCCGATAAATCCTGGAAAGGCGAAAAGGGCTTTGTGAATAAGGATATTCTGCACCGGTATTGCTTCCCGCCTGATGAAAAGAGTGTCGCGCTTCTCTGTGGACCCCCGGGATTGATTCAGCATGCGGTGTTGCCTGTGTTGCTGGAATGGGGTTACAGCCAGGATCACAATCTGTTTGGATTCTAGTCATGCGGTTCTCAAGTATTTGTCGTGCATGATTTGCACAAAATCACTTATCAAATAATAAGAAATTGATTTGATTCGCATCTCCATATGGTCCTCGAGGTCAAAGTTGTTATACGGTTAGTATTGAGCTGACAGGTCATTGCACACTATGTAGCATCTGAAAAGTTCGCCAATGCACGAGCATCATCTTCAATCGGTTTCCTCTCCCAAAGAGGCTCACCATTGTCATCAAACTCGGCCCACTGGAAGAAATGGCATGTTTGCTTCCCCGGGGCAAAACCAGCGTAGCACGTCCACATGTACCGACCCCGAGTCTCCCTTTTGCGCTGAACGCACCGTAATATAGCATGTTGACCACATTGGCACCGGGGTGTGTACTGCGGATGAAGCGAATCCCGGTACCACCGGTATGTGATATTGATGCGGCGGTTTCCTGACAAGGGGTGTGGGGAAATGGTTTGAGCCGGCGTGATGGCGTGCTTCCATTCTTCTTGCATTTCGGCATGCATGACCAGGAGGGAGTTATGCGGCAGATGAATGGATATTTGGCCTTGCACGTCGGCGCGGGTCTGCGAGGCTTCCTGTTTTCTTGGTTTCCGATTTGGATTCTCTCCATCGCCAGCGGTGAGCACGTCGGTGATGCTTTCTGGCGGAGGGTTACTGGTGTCTTCCTCATCTGGGGGCACAATGCGTCTAACTCGAAACTCCCGTTCGACTCCCAGACTCAGACTGCCGATTATGGCTTTTGGACCCAGGTAGGTGAGTTCATCTGAGTGATACCCGACGCTCTCAGCCGGTCCATCGTAGCAGTTGACAAAGGCTGCATTTGGCATCCACTCTTTAGGTGATTGGAAACGAAGTTTCTTCCCATCGGGATATACATCACGGATCCGCTTTTGGACTTCATCGTTCACGGTACGCTGGACCTTAGCGGAAACACTCCTCATGTGAGGCGTGATCTGCCTCACGTTCGAGCGATACGTCCCGCCGTAAGTATACACGGAAGTATGCTGCCGATGTTCCTCAGGAGTAGAAACGTACACACTCGCTGAGTGTGGACTTTCCACGGTTTTGTCGAACACTTGAAATTTGTACCTGGAAAAATGCTGCGACTCATCCAAGAGTTCCAGAAGAAGTGCA
Organism: Aspergillus taichungensis; assembly: GCA_002850765.1. Classification (NCBI taxonomy): domain Eukaryota; kingdom Fungi; phylum Ascomycota; class Eurotiomycetes; order Eurotiales; family Aspergillaceae; genus Aspergillus; species Aspergillus taichungensis. The sequence continues at coordinate 256,146 of KZ559519.1, read as the reverse complement.
TTGGCTTGATCCGGCGGGAGAAAATTGTGGACGATGGTGCATGGGGTGTGAACGGCGACATCATGCGGAGAGAAAAGGTGAAGAGTTTGCCCTTTCTTTGTAGGACGTCGCTTCGGTTCTAGAGTCTGATCCCCGAGTGTTGTGATGTGGGAGATCAGGGAGGTCTGAACTGAAGGGCCTGACACTGCTCGCTTTTTGATGGGGGCTGCTGCCAACTGCTCCGAGATAATGGTCGCCGTGGCTTCAACAGACCCCGCAGACGAGACCAGGACATCGAGCAGAGTATCCTGGGACAGATCTGGAAAGAGAGAGACGAGCTGGGCCAGCTTCACATCCGTTGACTCCTCTTCCGGGAGGGGATTATCAGAATGACGTGATGCATCTGGTGGTCCAGATGACGAGGGCCGTGGTCTCTTTCGTGTCACATAGCGGTCCATAGATGCGGGGACAATGTACTGTACATGGCTAGAGAACTCTGATATCAGGGTGGTTAGAAGCTGGAGAAATCGAAATAATCCCATAAATACGAGCTGCACCCGATTATAAATATAGACACGTGATTGCTCTGGAAGTGGCCAATCATCATAGGACTATGTACGTAGTGTACTTGTCTTGAAATGTTACTTTGATCTAAACACGCATTATGCCAACCTCATGTGTTGCGACAATTACATATGAACGCTGATGAAAGGCTCTATAGGAGGCCGCTGTACACGCTTCGCTCGATACACTATTATGCAATCAAACCCATTCCCCGTTTCCAATATACACCCTGCCGGGCCGGTGATAGCTTTGAAGCCCTTTCCCCCACTGTCGTAGACCATCAAAGATCTCCACCAACGAGGATAACACGACCGTGGTCCAGCCAGGATAGTCTCCCACGGCTGGATTCGAGTCCGTACGATAGAGATCCGGGAAATTTTCCTCCACCATTTTCACGGGGCACAGCCCGTACTGGGGCGCTTCTCCCTTGAACTCCGCATGTTCCAGCGTAGCCGCCAAAATTTCGAGGACCCAGCTATCAATCACCAAACACACTCTCAAACGGACGGGCAGCACGATCGAGGGCAAAGTTAAGGCGACCTTGAAATTATGGAATGCATTGCGCACGGCGCCCTCACTCGCCTGCTGGAGCATCTTTTGGCTACTGAAAAGCCGAGACGAATAAGTATTTACGAGCATGACATGCTGCTCCGCTGTCCCTGGGAGGCAGCGTGGCAGGGCTTTTCTAATCTCGTGGGCGAGGGCGTGCAGGAAGATCGGAAGAAGGTCATCGGCCTCAGGCGTGTATATTGTCCTGTAAATGATGGGACCCCAGGTCAGAGTCAGAAAATCCCGCTCTGGACCTGGGGGAAGAGAACGCAGTCCGGGCTGCGCGCCCAGCTCAAAGACTTCGGTTTGGAGGAACTGCTGGGCGGCGGATGGCTCATCGATAGGCGATACAGGAGGTGAGGGAGACCCACCATGGGAGGACATCGTCCTGAACGAACATAGGAAGAAAGTTGACTGTGAGAAAATTTTTGCCTACTCACATGGTTTATGCAGTTTGAGATATATACTGTCGTGCTGGACAGTGGGAATGTTTTCCACGGAAACTGAGTTCTGTTTTTCTGGGTCTCGGACGAGTATCATCGTCATCGATGGCAAATCTAAGCATGGACAGTTTGTTTATTTGTTGTTCATCTCGATTCAGGTGTTCTGGACTTTTAACGAACAGCGTCGGCCCGGATGAGCCTATACGAGATATCGATTTCGCGAAAAGTTCCTCTGGGGATGATTGCAAGACGATTCCCAAGCTCTGCAGATCACATCGTCGCCCATCTGACAATGACGTCGGGGAAGATATGAGTTTCATGTCATGTGATACCGATAGCGTGTATTATCCGGCATAAAGCACAGGTTCCCTCGCTCGCCACTATGAAGATGCCATGAGGTGTGCTTCCTAATATTACCCCAACAGCGTACTGGAATCAGGATTGACAAAATACAGAACTATAAAAAAAGCTCTTCATAACTTTCAATTGAAAAATGGTTCAACCCGAGTGTCATAATTTTAAGGTTGTCTGGATCGCCACACGATCAGTCGACCAATTTAGCAGGCGGTGAGACGGGCGGTGAAAACAACGGCATATGTGCCTCAGGCGCAACCTCGGCTCAGTGATTGAACCAATTCCCTCCATCCATCCTACTCCCCCGCAATCAATTAATTCAACTTGATCACGGCAACGCACTCCACTCAGTCTTGTCCGACGGCCATGATCTCTATCAACGCTCGCTAAATTTGGTCTGGTGCTCATCTCCCCTCCTTACCGTTGCGTCTTGCGTTTCCTTGCTGTTGAGACTTCCCCGCTTCGCCGACTTCCGCCCGAACCATGCTCCATTTCCGTACCGAAGGCTACAACGGCTGTGCGGTCAAGTACTCCCCGTTCTTCGATAACCGGCTCGCCGTCGCCTCTTCGTCCAACTTCGGTCTCGTTGGTAATGGACGGCTATATATTCTGGAACTGACGCCCAACGGCATTGTTCCGACAAAATGGTACGCGCCTGCCGGAGTCGGGGGTTGTCCCGTCGGCAGTCCTTCCCGCAGCCCAACCGAGTCAGCGATATACAGAGATGCTGACAGACCAGGTTCACCACGCAAGACTCGCTCTACGACCTGGCCTGGTCGGAGATGCATGAGAATCAGGTGCTCACGGCGTCGGGTGACGGTAGCATCAAGCTGTTCGACATTGGGCTAAACGACTACCCGATCCAGAACTGGAAAGAACACAACCGCGAGGTGTTCAGCGTGGGCTGGAACCTCGTGGCCAAGGACCGCTTCTGCTCCTCGAGCTGGGATGGCACAGTGCGCGTGTGGTCGCCGCACCGCCCACACTCGATCGCCACGCTGCCCACCCACAGCTGCACCTACTCTGCGGCGTTCGCGCCGCACTCGCCCGACCTGGTCTCCTGCGTCACCTCCGATTCATATCTACGGTTATTCGATCTGCGTACGCCGGCCTCGGCCTCTAACCACCTAACTCTTCAAATTCCTATCCACGCCGCCCCCGTGTCACCCATCCCCGGCAGGCCGGGGGTGCCGCCGGCGGCGTGCCCACCGTCAGAGGCCCTGACGCACGACTGGAACAAGTACCGACCGTCAACGGTGGCCACGGCCGGCGTTGACCGCACGATTCGCACCTTTGATATCCGCGCACCCCAGCAGGGCCCACAGTGCGTGATGGTCGGCCATGATTACGCCGTCCGCAAGGTGGCCTGGTCGCCGCATCTATCCAACGTCCTGCTGAGCGCTAGCTACGACATGACGTGTCGCGCGTGGAGCGACCAGTCCGTGCCGGGGGCCGTCGGCGACGTCGATAACATGCGCGCGGGGCCGGCCCCGGTCATGGGCATGGAGATGGGCCGCATGGGCCGACACACGGAGTTCGTGACCGGCGTGGATTGGTGTCTTTTTGGGAGCGAGGGTTGGTGCGCCAGTGTTGGGTGGGATGAGAGCTTGTACGTGTGGGATGTACGGGCTGTGATGGGCTGACTTACGACCACGGTCGTACCTTTTTTCTTTTCTACGTCTGTATTGGATATTCAATTGCATGATACCATACTACTATCTATTACAGAAGTTTGCAAAATCAGCTTCAGATTTGGCGGCTGCCGATTGCTTTTCAAAGATGATGCCAACTTAGACTAGACGGTATACAGCCTAGGGTATGGAAGAATAATACCCTGGTAATGTAATAGTATCATATCAACCTAAGGAATACTGTTTTAGGTTGACATCCTAGAAGATCCATAGTCAATGAAGAAAAATGTCCCTGGCACGAACTTTCTAATAGACCTTGGCGATCTATTAACATGATAGATCACTCCCAGGAACTCAACCGTTCGAATAATAGGACACTAATCCAGGGGAGGCGACTCTATCAGAAACTCGGCCTGAAGTATCCGTCGGTTAGTATGTTGCAAAACTCATGCCCTTATCATTCTCATCAGCCTGTTTACTTCTCCTTCCCCCGCCCCTTTAATAGATTCTAGAATCAGCACTAATGTATAGGATCACCAATCCCAGGTTCCTTAGTTTAGCTATATATACTGGAGGCAATGAGCTATAGTTCCTGCCATCCTGATAATCTTTCTGTTTACGAGTGGTACAACTGGTTATGGGATAATATTACTCTTTATATTATTATTCAATATCTTCACGGTTTCCATAACACAAGGAACTCCCACCATTCCCAGACACCCATAACTGAAGGGGAGGTGATTTACGCCCAGGATTCCGTATGTATCTAAAGTCTTCTATCAAAGACCTTGCTCCCTCCTGGTTAATCTGACAGTGCCATGGACGAGTTTCACGAGAGAACTCAACCTGTTCAAGATCAACAATCTTCACTTTGCTCTTCCCACACTCTTCATCATAACATAACAAGAAATTATCCAGTTTCTGGTCTCGATAGATAGCTCCATACTTCGAGAGCTCAGAAAAAGCTTCTTCCAAACAAGCTTTTAATAAATCCTCAGACGTCTCGTCATTGCTGTGAGCCAGATCTTTCAAAGAAATCCCATCAATGTCTGATAGTACGAGTACAGGTCGCCCATTGAAATCACCACGACCATAAAAGTATGGAATCACCTCGCCTTGGAGGCTCTTCAGCTCGTGATAGGCCTTCACCTCGTTCTCGAATTCATCTTCCCATTCATCTTTTTGTTGCTTAACAATGACAGAGGTGGCTGTTGCTGGGATTGCATGCCAGTCTGGGTCTGGTGCAATTTGGAGACGATATACTGTTCGCTGTGGGTCTAATAGCGTAGCCTTGGTGGCAGTGATCTCAGGACCGTCGGTCAGCTTGACCGTCTGGTAGAGTCAGCTTCACCCTCTTCTCAGACTAACATAAGAAAATGACCTACCCAGAGATGCTTTAGAGCGGAATCGAACATGATCAAAAGAGAAAAAAAGCCGACATTGATAGTGTAGGGGGGGGTGGAAGGAAGACAGGAAGGATTCGGAGTAGACGCGGGGTTTAGAGATGTGCACAGACATATACGAGTTATACTAGTCTCACAAGTCTCTAGTTCTCATGCTTTGATATACAGGTCAGGTTAACACATGGAAGTCTAAAACGCTTGAGTAGATGGAGATGAAAAGTCCTAGAACAGGGCAAGTAGCCTACTCTCATCGTTTGGGCCTAGACTTTGGAAGAATAGGTATAGAGGAGGGCCATGATGGATATACACGACATCTTAGTCGCGGACCGGTCCCAAGGCGTCCGATTCCAGAGAAAAAGACGGAAATGAAGATATGTACTCAACGGGGTCCGGACACGCATCTGTCCTCAGCCCTCACTCCAGGGACCACGACCCAGGATTCAGGGCGAAACCAGTATAGAACGCAGACACACACAGCCAAAAAATTATTTCGCCAACCTGCCCTCCACCTTCTTCCTCTCCGCCTCCCGCACACCCGCAATCTCCTCCCGAGTCGCATCGAACGCAACATGCGCCTGGTTGAACGGATTCTCATCACTCTTCTCAAACTCCTTCCGGCAGAGCTCCATGCGCTGGTTCCGCCGCAGCCCGGGGTTCTCCTGTTCGATCTCGGGCATGCGCCGCGCCTCGTAGGCCGCGTAAGCCGCCTTGTATCGCCGCTCCGGATGTCGGTCGATCTTAGACGTGTCCTTGTTCGTCAGCGAGAGCGCGTCCAACGCGTTGTCGATACCAGTCGCGTTGAGGGCACTGCCCTTGCGTCCGTCGTCGTCCAGCTGGGACAGGTCGAGGCCTCGCGACGGCGCGGCGGACTTCTTCGCGGCGGATTTGGCGCCAGCGCCCTTGGGTTTTGAGGGTTGGGAGGCTTCTTCGGCTCGCAGTTGGGCGTCACGTTCGGCTTTCTTGCGCGCGGCTTCGGCTTTCTTGGCTTCTGCCTCTTCCCTGTTTTTTGAGTTCATTGTTGTTAGTTTTTTCTTATTTTCTTTTCATCGTGGTCATCCACTTTCGCGATGGGATAACACAGATAATGGAGCGTATGTATGATTATATGCAGAGAGGTAACTGGACATACTTCTTAGCATTGCCTCCCTTTGCACCCTTCTGCCATTGCTTGGCCTCCTCAGCTTCGCGCTTTGCGTCCTCAGCGGCCTTCTTGCCCGCAGCGGCTTCAGCTTTCTGTTTCAATCATATTCTTGATTAGCCCTAGCTCAAGAAACCCGCATACTCATTTTCCCAAAACATGCGCGCAGAAATGACGTGGATAAGAAAGTATCTTAAGGCAGGATAGTGGGGGCGGGGTAGGTGTAGCTGCGGCTGCTGCCGCCGTAGGGAGCAACGTACACGGGCGTTTCCCGCTGCCTTCTTGGAGTTCTCAGCTCCCTTCTTGCCTGCCATGGTGGATAGAGTGTATGCTCCTTATGATATTGTTGGGTGTGTATATAGTAACCGTAGGCTGTGTTTGAAAGATCGAGGTGTGACTCTGATTCGGGTGGGATGACGGAGGAGCGAAATACTTAGTTGATTGATCGAATCGGGTTTGGGCTCGTTGAGAGCTCCGATCGGAGGATGACTAATGACAGGGACATGTGATCTGGTGAGCCCTTGTTCGGGATGGAATCATGTTTACGAACTGATTGTATTAGATTCGATATATATTCTATTGTGACTGATAAAAACTCTCCTGAATTGGTCATCATAATCTTATTGTACAGCATACCATCCTCAAACAACCCCGTTACATAGCCTGACCTCCATTTCACATATACCTCATAATACATATTGGTCGAAAAGAAAACATTACCACAGTGACACGGTGACGAAGCGATCAACTGTCATTCTACAGCAGGCAGCAAGTATCCCTCGGGAACCTTTGGCCACGCATCGTCCCCATCAAGCACAGCCAATGCCATGCCTCCGTTCATGTGCATCTGGATATGACAATGAAGCAGGAACGGGCCCGGATTGACAACATGATACCGCAGAGCCAGCCAAGTCGGGCTGGTAGCAGCCGCCGGAGTTGCGTAAGTATCGCGTAGCTGCGGATTTACTAGGTTGAAGTTTTGAGGCACGTCTTGGATAGCCTCGTCGACAGACGACCACGTCCAAGGCTGGGAGCCCTCCCCGATGACGAAAAACTTGGTCGAGTGTTTGTGAATCGGGTGCGCAGGCTGGCCTGCTGTCGTCACATTGATGATGAGATCTACCCAGGTGTTGTTGTGTGTTGTGATCGTGTACTCGGTCGGGATCGAGGTGCGGTTGAGTAGCAGGGGAGTGGCCTCCTCTGCTTCGAGCGGAAAGCTGCTGTTGCCCATCACCCACCGGTATGAAGCGTTGAATTGGCCCACGTTCAGGATGTAAGTGTGGTCGGCTTGCAGTGCTGGTGCTACAGCCGGGAAGGGGACGATGGTGGACTCGTTCAGCAACACGGCGTCGTTGGTCGTTGCGCCCCCCAGCGTGATGGATGGAGCCGAGGGTCCGCGCTGTTTATCCGCGTTGCAGTAGGACAAGACACCCGTGCCACTGATGAGCTGAGCGCGGAAGCTGTTGGCGGCTCGTATGGTGTAGTCTCCAGGCGTCCTGTCCAGCTTCACGAGGACGGAATATCGTGTGCCGATGGGGAGTGTGATGGCGTCGACTTCGACTGGTTCGACGTAGCGGCCGTCGACTGCATAGATGTACATGGGGTGCTCATCTATAGAGAACACGAGCTGCGAGCTTCCGGTCATACTGAGCAGATCGAAACTGGCATATTGGGTATCAGGGTCCACTATAAACCTCTCCTCTGGACCCTGACTGGGTCTGCATCCGTCCTGGAAGGTGTCAGGCAAAACGTCTGCATTCTGGGGGAAGCCAGAGCTATTTCCAGTGACAGCAGGCATGCACCTGTCGAATATATTAGTACATATCTAATAGCAAGCACATAATGGCCAATCTTACCCGAGGTCCGTCAATTGTCTGTTTCCAAGACCTAGTCGTTGTATAGGGGTAGTGGCTGCGTTGAGCTCGTCTCTAGAAAGACACTTCACGGACCCCTTCCCATTGAACAAAACCGCCACCGAGCAAGTGCTGGGGACTCCAGAGTCTATTTCCGCCTGCCATATTTCTTCTGCCGTAAGCTGGCGCCAGTCTGAGAGCAGAATCGGCTGGGTGTGACGCTCCGCCTCTAGCATGGCATGGAGGTCGTCATCATCTTCAGCGATCAGTCCAAAAGGTCTCTGCTCGGATTCATCGGGCTGGATATACATGGCTCCATAGCAGCCGTCGTCCGTCTGGCCTCGCGTGTGCGCATGGTACATGTAGATCCCGTACTGCTCAGCTTTCCACCTATAGAGAAACTGGTCACCTGGCGCGATCTCGTACTGCGACAGACCAGGTACGCCGTCGGACCAGGGGGTACCACGCTGTTCAATACCTGGAACCAGTGAGCACAGGTCTGGGACAGGCGAAAGGATATAAAAAAGGAGGGGGAGCGAACCATGGAAATGGATTGTGGACCCAAATGGCATCGAGTTGTTCACTAGGATTTCAACATCATCGCCTTGTTGGATCCACAACGGAGGACCCGGGATCTGACCATTCGTGGCAATGGCTTTCCTCGTAAACCCGGCGACTTCCTTATCCTCCCATGTGAGATTGAGTTCAAACTGAACTACCTTGCATGAAGCCCATTGAACTAATAAGATCAATGTCAGCAATAGAATCTTGCTCTGAAAGACAGACATGCCGCCTCAGCGCATACAAGAATAGGTCTTGCACAGCAGGGAAATGGAATTATATATAAACCAAAACAGCAATAAACGAACAACCAAAAGAAGAGAAACAAAACAGAAACAAGAAAAACCAGAAACTTTTGAGCCACTGTCTACTGACTCAAGGACAGCAAGATCTTTTTATATGTTATGTACTTGTCGCTTGAACTCAACACGACCTATCGGGCTATTCTTCTAGGCGAGATGCAAAATCCTCCGTGACGAAGGAAGAAAAGTACATCGAGTAACTAACAAGGGAAAATGATGTGATATCTGGCTACATAGAGAGGACACGGGGCCCACACTCGAATCATGCCCTGCATGTAAATACCCAAACGAGCTGAGATATACAGAGTCGGGGAAACACAAAGCTCGGAAGCAACCATAAAGAGGTAGACAGAGTAGAAAAGCAACATCGTATCATACCCCGGAGAACACATCCATAATACACCTCTTAGGGACCTATGGAAGAGTTGGAGTTCTGATATAGATGCAGCAGATCTCTACGCCATTGCAGATGGCATTCGACAAAGACGTCTGTGGATGTCTGCAACGGGATGTGGCGTAATGGTTCCTGCAGGAGAACCCAACAAGCGGGCGATCATTCAGTGGACTTATCAATGGTGATAGAGACAAAGATGAGAAAGAGAAGAGGAACAAGGATAGGGCAGCTTGTGTCGGCTTGCAGGACATGATAGATCAGAGCAGATCCTCCCCACCTGGCTGGTGGCTGAGCCGAGGGCCTCATCGACGAGTCGGCTAATATGGAGGTCGATTATCTATGGCGAGAAAATCAAGAGTCTTATGAAGAGTTTGATTGGAAATACGAATAGGGAAAACAAAAATGCAGGTCGAAGAAGAAAAGTCATGCGCCAAATAGCGAAGCGTATAATAACACGCCCACAGCAATATAGATCCCGACCATGCCATCATAGGAAATCGAATACAAGACTAAAAAACACATTACCAATTGAAAAAGCAATAGCAAAACCGTTCAATAAAATTAGACAGATATCATCAATCATCAATCATATTTCTCCGTATCCATTCAATGCATGAAGGTCTCGATCATATTCCTCCGTAACCATGCATGAACATTCCGATCATATTTCTCCGTATTCATGCAAGAGCACTCTGATTATATTTCTCCGTACTCAAGCCTGGACATTGGTTCATTAGGTTAATCATAGAAGGCCGGGCATTGAGCATAGGCAGCTACAGCTGCAAGCTCCAGGTCCATGAACTCGCCCACTTCTATTTTCTCGATCGTGGCATCCACCATCGTGATTGCAGGATCGTTGGGTTCTGTCAAAGGATCTGGAAGTGCATATGTATCTGCACGCTCCTCGGCGAGTGGGAGATCAATCTCGGGTTCGGAATCCAAGTCAGATTCAACCACCAACTCCGGAGTACCCGTCGGACGGATCATATTTGCAATCACGGAGGTCGTAGCTTGCCTAACGGAATCATTTTGGGTCTCAATTTGTGACTCGATTTGCGAATCCTTGTGAAGGTCGTTCTTGGTATCGTTTTGGGGATCACCCTGAGAATCGTTCTGGAATCCATTCTGAAAATCGTTCTGGGGATTGCTCTGGGAGTTGATCTTAGAATCGTCCGGTAAAACAGACGTAGAAGTAGAAAGCGGAATAAAAGCATGCATTCCCGATTCTGATCCATCCAAGCCCTCCGTACCCAGAGATTCCGAATGATATGCAGAGTCCGCATTGACTACAGAGGAGTAGTGTTCCAGAGACACAGTTTGCATCGAAGCATAGTTAACCATATCCGAAGCGGACGGTCGTAGCCCAGTGCTGGCGCTGGAAACTCCAGATCTGGAACCTGTCACCAGGAAGACGACGAGTATGGCAAGAAACCCCATGACGACATTGCGTGGATCGCTAGCCAACACGCGAACATAATTTATCAGCAGCGTATTGAGTTCAATCTCGGCGGGGGGTGTGGAATAATTTTGAAAAGGCATATTATCGCTCGGCGGTGGGCGGCGGTCTGGTGGCGCCTGCGATTCCAGAACGGGCGATCTTTGCTTCACGAACTCGCGGTTCATCGAGTGCGGTTCGTGATGCGCGGTGGAGATCGGTTCGCGCTCAAAAGCCGGCTCCGCCACGCTTGAGGGAGGTCCTCGTAATTGAGGCACAGGCAGGCGGTTCTCCATTTGATATATCTCGTTCTCGATTAGTCTCTTTTCCAGCTCCCTCCGCACCTCCGACGGGAGCCAGAGTCCGACTTCCACATCCACCTTCTCCATCTCCCTCCAGGCTGCAGCCCAAGCCCCGGCCCGCATGAGGCCATTCGCCGCGAAGACTTTGATCTCCCATTTGCGGCCGGTGTCCCGGTGACGGACCACTCGCCCTCCACAGTCTGGACATGGCTCTCCCTGCTCGTCATCTGTGGCGCTTTCCTCGCCGTGTAGTGTCTCTTCTTCCTCCTCGGACCCGGCCTCGTCTCCCCCTAGAAAGTGACCATGGTCAAACCGAGGTCGCTGCAACTCCAGACTCTCTAACAATCGATCCTCAAGCAGGTCGTACATATCCTCCGGATGAGAGATAAGCACGCCCCGGTCACGAAGCACCCCCGAACCGACCTTCTCCTGCAAAAGTTTCCACCGCCGCCAGTATTCTCTTGGAAGTACCTCCCTCAATATCTTCTGATCAGGTGTGTCCGTAAGGCCCGGTATAGGGAGCGACGGCGGCAGCAAGGTGCAGTGGAGAAGAACGAGCGGGTATTCCTTCTTGGGCTTGGGCTTGCTTGCGGACCCACCGGGGGAGTAGTAAGGTGATCGCTTGATCGGAGACGAGCCCGCAGACCGCATGGAAATGTCGGAGAGACGAGCACCGCTCCGGCGCTTTGGGGGTGTCAGAAAGTCGTCGTCGCCTTCATCTTCGGTGTGCATCTGCATGGCTCGGACGGAACTTGGCTTGCGGAATGCGGTTTCGCGACGCCGGATGGCGTTGATGTTTTTGAATGGCGAGTCCATTTTGTCGTAGCTGCCGTGGTTGGGCTCGTCATTCCAGGGATGAAGGGCTATGTGATCGTGTGTTGCGTCTCTGTTGAACGACTTGGTGCGATCCGGTGGCTGTGTCAGCACTGAGCCTGGGAGCGAGGAGATAGAAGACCGGCTCGACGTCCTCGAACGTAAGCCCACCAGATTCCCCTCGTCCGGACTCCCACTCAGGATATCACTCGAGTGTTGTGTGGAAGAAGCCGACGACTGATATCCACAATCCTGGACTAACAACTGCCCATCTTCGCCGTCTAGCTCGTCATGGCGAAACGATCGATCCGGTACATACTTCGTTATCGCTAAGGTCGGAGAAGCCGAGGGCAGTTCGTCTGTCTGATAGGAGCCGGACCGATCTCCCGATTCCATCCACCGAGACTCAATCGCAGAATCGTCCATCGGCACTTGCGTGCGCCCTTTCAGGCTTAATATATCAGTCACTCACTGAGCGAGGGGTAGCCAAATGTATGTGTCCAGATCCCAAATCACGTCCGGGCTGTTACACATGGATGTTCAGGAATGCAGGGGCGAATGCCTCAATTGACAATTAAACTGAAGGACAAACCTCAGCGCCTGGAGATGAATTGGAATGATGATGTGTCGTGGACGTTTATGCGGTGGCTGGTGATGCTAGTATATTGTTGGTGTTTCACCGCTAGGGCCGTTGTCTGGGTAACGAGATCTCCCAGCCACATAGTTATCGTGTCGGTCTTAAATAGGGTTACTTTTGAGGCTCGAAAAGTGCTGCGATTGATCTTCATGACTCATGATCTTGAAGGTAGTTCCGATAGGATCGTGGTATTCCCAGTTTCCAGAAATACTAACACCGTTTCTTCTTTGTTCGGTCCGCAGGATCTCTCGACTGCCGTCAAGGAGATAATTTACGCATTCACCTACGCCCAAGGATGATTGTATGAAATATGTTTCAAGCCGTAGTTGTCGGGTCAATATGGATACAGAGATAAGGGTTATATGCCACCAAGACATCCACCAGATGCTGTAACTCCGACCGCAGATCTCACCGTAAGTCGTCAAAGCCGTAACTAATAACTCATAGCAGAGATACTCCTTTGCGCTAATTCAACCCCTGAGAAAGAACACGAAGGGCAGGAAAACATGAAAGGCAAGATAACAAACATGGCCGTTATTCGTAGAGGTCTAATTATGGTCGCAAAGATCCAATATTTCCTAGACGCCGAGGGAAATGCTCCCCCAAACACTCAAAGAGCACATGTATCGGTCATAGCATGGGGTAAGGTGAGTGTGGTTCACGGAGGGGGTCGTGGGGTACTGTCGTGGGAATTCATCATAGTAGGGTAATGTTGATGCTCGCCAAAATAGCTGAGGACATCCGGAGGAAGATATTCAAGCCAGGGAAGAATATCCCCACCAAGAGCGAAGGGAAGTTGATCCTGTTGTTGAAGGGTCGCCATGTCGATATCTTGGCTCTCGATCAGAACATCACGACCGCGTGGAGCAAAACTAGTGTGGTATTCAGGGCCCATAGGAGTCCCACTTGTGGACTGCTCCGCAGCGGCCGCTGGCATATGGTAGCCGTACGTCGCTGGTTGACCTCCCATCCCCGATGTTGACGGCAAGTCCTGGCTATAACGGGACTGCGCACCCGATGGATGGGACCTCGTTGTTGGGTATGTTGCGTTCAGACCCAGGAGAAGGTTGGCATCGGAAGTCGACACCCGGCCAGAAGGCACAAGCCCTGGGTACTTCTCTCCAGCCGCAGCGATGGACGTGTTGGGGGTAGATACCGTGGTTCGCGCTGCGTCCACTGGCTGCGAGTATGACCCAGAGACTTGACCAACACCAGGTGGAACGGAGAGATTAGCGTAGCTATGGCTGTGCTGGGACGGGAATGTCGGCTTTTCAGCCGCCGAGTGAGAAGGTGCGGCAGGCATTTGATACAGCAGGCTCAGGTTGGGCTGGGACGAGTTAATCGCTCCGGTGAGTGCCCATCCAATGGCTGAGAGCCGGATAAGTTAGTGAATCTTCTGGGCTAGCAATAGTTCGGGGAGGAATTCTCTCACCTTGACCCGGATCAACCCTCGGGGACTGCGTGGTATCAGGTGTCGCCTGGCCCGAGACTGCTGAAGTCTCTGCATTTAGTGAGGCCCCTATTCCTCGCCGATGAGGCCCTGGGAAGGGCTGCATGGTGGACATCTCAGCCGTGTTTTCCATCTCCTCCACAGTATACAATAGGGGATCAACAATTCCCTTGGCCTTCTGATCCAGAACCGTGATGATATACTTGGTACCCTCCCAGTAGGTTTCAAGTGCCTTTAACGCCTTGTAACATCGCTGGTAATTGTCCTTCGCGGCGGATGCAAGAAGGATGTGCTTGGCCGTAGCCTTTCGTTCTGTGCCCCCCGAGCAATCTATGGTAGGTAAAACGAAATTACTGGTCTGGTTGGGGAAAAGTGGCTGGCTTGGCGGGGAGCCAGATCCCGACGAGGGTGACGTGTAGTAGGCACTCTCCATCAGGAAGGCGCAAGCAGCGATATACATCGGTTGGCTTGTAAATGGATTACCAATAAAACTTTTCCCATCCACAAGCTCAGAAAACGACAGAATATCCGCAATGGTCTTAGCCGACGACATGGACAGCTCCCGGCTGTTCGGGTAGAGGTGCTGGATCGTCCCACCAAACGAATTCAAAAGCGTTGGCTGGTGCAGTAGGACAATTAAAGTGTGAAACCAGAAATGGAGAAGTATGAAATTTGTCCCTTCTTTGGCTTTGACATAGGCCTGGAAGTTGGCCGCATTGAAATGAAGCCTTGGGGACAGTCGCTGATAAATGCCAGTCAAGTCACTCTCCATCCCAGCGAGCATCTTGAGGGTCTCCGTTGTAACATGATTGACGGCCTGTATTCCATTTATGAGGTCTGTCACCCGCCCGTAGAGGTGTATGATGCGGATCAACGGCGGAAATGGGGCCGGCCAACCGTTGGATAGCTGCGATTCGGACTGAGTTGGAAAACACAACTCGATATCTTCATCCCGTAACGTGACCGGACGGCCTGTACCAGACGAGATCACCCGGTCCAAGAAAAAGATGCTCCAGAACGTGTCCACTCTTCCGCGCTCCCAGGCACGCCGATCTTCGATGCTTTGTGCTTTTTTGGCGGGGCTCTGTGGGACCTGGAGATCGCCATATTGATCTTCCCCGAACTTTCCCGCCTGTCCCGTCATGACCGTATTTGGCGCCACCCCACTTTGGCCATAATTATATTTCAAACCCTGGGGTTTCTGCATGCCGAGGTCCTGTGCCATTCGAATGGCAATGCCCAAATACATCCAGAGACCACTATCGTGGTTCGAGCCAAAGCGCTCGTAAGCAAGTAAGAGACACGCTTGGACAACAGAGAGTGTGGGGCACGACAAGGAGGCTACCAGGGCGCTGATGGCCCTCTGCGCAAACGACTGGCCACGATTGTACTTCTTAACGTCGACGGGCGGTTCTGATCCATCGATCGAGGGAGCCTGTGGGGGACTCAAGAGAGGATGCGGGGAAAACCTGGCAGACAAAGCGCAAACCGCATCCACAAGCATAGTATCAACTTTCTTCTCTTTGAGCTCATGGAAAAACCGTTCACGCTGTAGGAAGGGAAAATTGCACCCTAAATGTGCAAAGAAGAGCTCGCACAGATGCATCACCAGATTGCTAACCGGTAGCGAGTCATCCCGATCGTAAAATGGAATGGTATTTGCATCGCGGGCGTCACGGTTGTCAAAGGCATTCATTAGGTTAACCCCAGCTTCAGTAGGCTTTGGGCTTCGAAGCGGAGAGAGTGACTCTGTAGATCTCGGGAATCAGCAGGGGCCAGATTATAGATAGAGCCAGAACTGTAGCGGCGAGTTGTCTTCTGTTAAGAATGCCTGGGTGGGAGAAGAGAGGCAAACCTGACGACTGTGATGGGTTGCTCCTGCGTGAGCCTCGCACCTGGACGACCTACAAAAAGTTAGGTCGCAGTTAACCGGAGGGACTTGGGTAGTCCAACCATTTGTTTAAACCCGGGAACAATAGCCGTGGGTCCGAAATATCGGAAGTAAGGTACATGGGTGCGAGCACCTGAACTGAGAGATGTGCGACCTATCGAAGCACGTCGTCGTTAGCGTTTGCTCTGATTGATCCGATATCGACCAATATGCAGGCCGACCAGCCACATACTGCTTTCAGGAGTCTCCCCTGTCGTCTGCTGTTCAGATTCTTTCGTTGTTCGTGACATATCCCTTGAAACAGAGCCATTTTGGATTTCGGGTAGGTTGGTGCTTTCGAATGACTTTTCAATGCTCGCAATAGGTGGTGGCGGAGCGTTACGAGAAGGCGAATTCGACGGCCCGCTCTCCACTTGGGTATTTTTGCGCGAAGCCCCTGGTTCGCTGGGGTCGGGCAAAGTGCGCATTGTCGGGGATTTGGACGCGACTTCGGGCTGTGGCCGAGCCGAGGGCGGCTGATCGCTGTATCCCAGACATTCATGGTTGTAGTCGGAACAAGTTCTACATACTATTCACCAGCCGACACCTGTCAGGAATCGTTCAACAACTACGCATTTGGCCCTCACTCACCTGGCTGTTCCCCCGAGCATCGTATTTTGCGCTTGCGACATGTTCGACAACTGCACAACACATGAGAACGTCAGCTAGAGCTGAAGGGGAAACACTTGTCATGAAGGACAGGGGCACGCATACGCAGCATTCACCCGTCGACGCTTGGTCTGAGGTTGACCGTCTGTGGAGACAAAGCGAATCTGTTTCGGGGGAGGGATACTGTTGCCGCCGTTCTTCTGAGGAGAAGGGTGGCTCATCGCGAGCAAATTATCATCCGGGGTCACGACACATTGGGCACCTAATTATTTATCGACGTTACGGCGAACAGACGACGACAAGTGGAAACCTCAGAAGAGTCGCGGGCACTGAGCAAAAGTAGAAGGTAGGGCGGACAGGTAGGTCTTTCGAAAGAAGCACCAAGCAGAGAGCAAAATCCATGGGCAAAAGATCCCACGCTATGTAGTAGCTGTCGTTGCTGGGCGTTGACGTCGGACGATCCCGAAATGACGAGGACGAAAGAAGTGAAGGAGGGTGGTGAGGGGAAGTTAGGGTCAGCTACAGGAGGAGTATCGGTGTCTGACAGGAATCGAGTAGTGGGGATGAGATGTTGATCGTCCTCGATGATTCGATGTGATTGCACGATGGGGGTCTGGTTCGATAGATAGAGATAGGCAGGTAGATGAGTTGGTATATTGATAAATCGCGGTGAAGGCCGTAGCAACGATCGATTCCACGAGAGCGGATGAGGTCACCTTCCCAAGGGGAGGAACGGATGTTGGACGGGGGAGAAAGAAGAAAGGCTGAGGTCAAAGGGAACGGAGTTGAAGGTGGTGAGATGTTACGAGTGTCACTATCGTCGGAAAGCCACAGAAACGGCCCAAGCCAAAATGTCTAGCCTGACCGCCCAGGTGATCATTCCCTTTCCCAATCAATGAATCCACCCACGATGGTTCACTCAAACAAATCTCTGCTATCCACCTGACTGCTTTCCCATCGTGGACCCGCAAATAAATCCACTTTAAAAAAAGGAAGTATACAAATCAAAACAGTGTCTACGGGGTTAGGGGCCAAGGAGCCGCTAAATTGGGTTGAATCCGTCCGTCCAGCCCATCCGTGTCTTTTCAGGGCAATCATCAAATTCAATGTCGAAGTCATCCAATGTCCTCATGGTCTGCAGGAGAAAGAGGATCACCAGTTTAGGCTTATGGTTCCTGCAGGTACATAGGATCGGATTTCGAGAATGTTCCCGGTCACGGCTCCAACGAGATGGAAAAGATCATCAGGATATTGATCCCATCGGGGATGGAGGATTTAGTAGAAGTCTGGGCCGAGAGTGGATTCTGTGGATTCTCCCCCCTCTCCCCGACCGGGGGTAGCGGGGTGATTTTACCCACTTCTTTTGGTCTGGTGGTTCGAATGTATCCGCGCTTCGCCCAGCGCTGCGGTCGGTCGGGACCATGTTCAACTCCGATGCACGACGCTCAGCCCAGTCGAGCCAAATACCATATATTATCATCCGCGGGGCCGGTAGACATCTTAATTGCGTAATATAATCTCCACAGGGCACAAGGTGCCCGGTCCTGGGAAGGAGTCACGTCACACATACGAGAATCATTTCATGAACCATGATTACGTCAACCCGTGTCAACAGAGGTAAGTAAAACAAGAAAGGTAAAAATAGACTGACGGCCCCAAGTAGAAGTTATCAGAGAGATTTCCGGGCAAAGTGATGGTGCCTAGTTACGTTCATATCGTGATACTATCGGTGCTTGGTCCTTGGATTCTGGAAGGAGGAACTCGTTGAGGCCAGCGCATATCTTCAGGTTTATCCCAAGTTTACAAGGACACAGAAATAGAACAGGAATTACCCATTGGTACCATGCAAATCGAATTTCATCTGACAAGTGTTGCGAATAGTAGCAGCAGCAACGATTGCCTTCTCGGACGAAAGCTTAGTAAATGTAGAGCTCATAAATCCTATTCAATGCATGTGCATCTACGACGCATTGCACCATCGAAAATCTGACGAAAAACGAGAAATCTGCTTTTGACTAGTCGAATACCGCAGTCTTCCTTGGTTGAAGGGTCTAACGTCTACTGGATTATCTGGATTCTTTCTCTTTGATATTTTCGTCATGCGGAGTTGTTCTTGTCGCCCACCACTTATTTGGCTACACGCTTTTCGCCATGAAGGACTAGATAAAAGGTTACAGCAGCCATATGGACTGGAATTAATTCTCACCTCAATATCTGCAGACCGACATCATTTCCACGGCTCTTGGGATGACAACACACTCGTTAGCAAGCATTTGGTGATAACTGGCAGGCGACACACAACACATTACTTACACTAAAAGTTGAGATCGACATGTGGAAGCACTTGGCCATGCACAAATAACAGTGTTCTACGTGATGCATGTCCCAGCTGGTCTGAGGACATCCCCCCTGAAGCGGTGGACTCTCTCGGACGAAAGGCCCAAGTACCCATATATTCAAACTATCGTAAGACAATCACATTTTCTTGCAACGCATCATTCTCCAAAATGGTAGAGGTAAATTTTGCGGGCTCTATAGGATCGGGGTCTATATCTTTGCAATCGTCTTAGTATTTCGACAACAGATTGGGTCCTTGCCCCCGTAACTTCCAATCGAGTAATGATCATGAATCACCCAACTCGCTGGCCTGTGATGCATTGGAATTTGCAACAGCATAATAGGAAATGGGAGACACCTGCTATAGAGACCAGATTAGTACAGTACCTCGTAAGGTCACCCAGGCATCTTTCATGAAAGTCTAAGCATATGTTATCATCAATATGTTAAGTTACGCTAGCTCATTCATCGCGAAACAAGGGAACAACTTACCCCTTTACCCCGGATATTTGTTTAACTTTGCACCATATGCCGATGAAGCTCGATTTTCTATACAGTAGAAGTATAAAATATTGAAGACAGAACATTGGCTCTATAGAGTATTTTATGTAAACCAGCCAAACAACAAAGCAGGTGGTTTCCGGTATATCTGGTAATCTGTTAACATGATGTTGTTGATACTCTGTATCTCGCATCTCATCAGAGAACCGGCACTTGGGAAGCTATTTCACCTTGAACTAGAATAGGTAGGACTATACTATACAGTATCTATTGCGGTAGCCTGAAAGCTTTCGCACCAGTCTATTATACTACTTGGACTGCCAGCTGCAGCCTTGCAAGAAAATTGATCTGGTACTAAGGTAGAGTGTTAAGATGACTTGAACTAAAACTGACGTTAAATTTCTCTACAGTACCTATTACTCTACAATAACTTCCAGCCTGTCTATCCATGGGATAGATCACCCTTATATGTTTCTGCCAGGCTACTTTGACTGAACACTGACTTTATATTTGGGCGGTCCTCCCTCGGACAAGATCTCCATTGAAAGCTTGGTTGCCTGGCTGCAATCATCAGCAGAGCAACTAGGCTGTATTTATCTAAGAATTCGGAATAAGGAAAGGGCATATAATGAACAGCTGCCATGTTGTATTCATTGCTTGGATACTTGAAGAAACAACTCTTGATATGGAATAACTTGTTTCGCAAAGGCAAAAGGTTCAGACTTGATATTTCTATTACCTAGGAGATGACAGCGATGTCACTTCGTCAAGAAAGGGAGACAAAAAAAGAACTGCGTCAGTGACTAGAACTGTGCTCGACGAAAAGATCTCTCAGATTGATGCGGAGCAGGGTTTCGGGCAATCGTCAGTTTGGCGGGATGTATCTAGAAAGATGCATTGTTTTCGGAGATCATGTCAAAACTCTGAGGGATGCTGCTGGCAGGACCCAGTGGGGAAAAGCCATAACAGGCTCAGAACACATCTCTCACGAATCTTCGTCGGGGTTATACAGCAAGGAAATTACTTGAACGCGCATGATAATGTTCCTGGTATGCTCCAAGAGTAGCTCCATGTAGAACAGCAGCAATGGACTGAAGCACAACGAAAGACCACAAAGGATATCACTAGCGAGTCTAGAACACCAATCAATATCAATAATCTCTCAACGCAGTCTCCTTGGGGATCCATGGCGGCTACACCTTCTGGTATTTTACCCACGTTACCACAATCGAGTCCAGGCCCTGTCGACTCTATAACTACCCCCAATATCCAATATTTCTCTGGATAAAGCAGTAAGGAATACAGTTATTGGCAGTAATTACGATTGGACTGTGAGATGCTCAAGGACGATATTCAAAGAAAACGCGATTTGGCATTAGCAAATGGTCCGGGTCTTACTCAAATACATGATGAGCAGAACCCAGATTCCTCCACCAAAACTGCAATGAAAATAGGCGTTGTCCGCCATTCCGTCCGTGATACCAATTGACACGGTTCAAATGGCTACATACAACAGATTTACCCGCCACATGGTTGCGCAGCATTCAAAGCTAACCCTAGTACATATTAGAAAATCACGGCGGTGATAGGACTCCCGATCTTGTCAAGGTACCTACATCTACTCGAATCCAGAGGAGACTCGGTAAGTGGCTTCTGCTTATAACAAAATCTTTGAGGTCCCATCTTCATGGAGATGTCCTATTCCAACCCTTACGCCTTCTTCGTCCAGCAGTTGAACAGGAATAACCTTCTGCGGGTCGGTTGGGTCCTTGTGAGATATATGGAGCTCGGTTCCTTAGATTGAGGCTTGCTTGATGCGATAATCCTGCCATGGATCAGTTATGTCAACTTAACGAAGGATAATAAAGTAGTTTACTCGTATTTCCTGTTCCTTGCAGTAAATATTCACGAGGTTCTTGTGCGTTTGGTTCTTGAAATCGCTCAGGTTGACCTTCCCAATGTAGGGAATAAAAGGCGGATAATAGTAGGTATGATGAGACAATTCGGTAACAGATAATCAGGACAATGGTGCAATGCTACACAAATCGTTGGGGCAAAAGAAAAATGAGAATTTGTCTGGTGGTTAGATACTGAGAGACACCAACTCGGTATCAAAGCAATGCAAACAAGAAACAATAGCTAACTCAGTGTATTCGTTGACCTAACTCGAAAAGGGAATAGCTCTACCTAATGGTGGTGAAGGTGGAGATCGAGGTTGGTAGAGAAGGAAGAAAGGTGGGAAGGGGGAAGACGGAATTGTAATAGTAGTCGACTGACGGTCATTTTGAGGAGAGGTAGGTCAAACAGCCTCGGATTCAGTCCCATCATCCCAAGAAGTGACATTTGCATTGGCTCTATCACTAAGCAGCTGTGCTGTCCAACAGGACTTTAGATGGTGAATGAATCGTAAAGCTCGCGGATTAGTGATTGGCCAGGATGCGAAGAATTCACATCGTCAATTCGCGATCGGTTGCAGTTGAGTATTTTGGCAGTGATGTAGACACCTTTAAAACTTTATATTTGTTTTCCCTGGGGCATTTTTGAGTTGTTAAAGAAGGAATTGCTAGAGAAGGTCATGAGAAGAACGCACTGGAGATCGCGGCATAGCCAAATTGTGGAATACGCCCCATAACCAATCTTTCCTGAGACCTGGTATCTGGCCTCATATACATCCCCGATTTTGACATTGTAGTAATGCTCAGGCTTGTAGTAAGGCAAGGTCTCTTCCTCTAGGAAAATCCCGAGCGGCAGAGTAGAATATGATCTTCTCGATGTTGAAACCTTTTGCCGCAGTTTTTCAACACGCGCTTAAGCGTGGTGCCATGTCTAGGTTACTAGACCATCTATACAGAAAACAAAATTGCAAAGAAAAGGTGAATAGGGTATAAGCACTGTTGTGGATGGTGGGCCAAAACTTGAGGGCTAGCTGGTCGCTGAACTTAACCAGAAACTGTGTCCTGAGCTGTGACATACTTAGTCATATGTGATATATAGAATTGGGTACGTTGGCGAACCCAGAATAAGCTTCTAGAAATTGAATGAGGGTTGATCAGACAAGGAGTTTCAAGTATACGGTTTTCCTATATTTGGATCCGATAGATCTTGAGCAAACAATGATTTATAAACAAGTCTATCTAATCTATCTATCAAGAAAAACAAAACAAAACAAAAAGCGCAAGGAGATAAGACAGCTCACGCAATCTATCCACGTTTAGATCTGAGGTCGAGGAATCTCAAAAGCCTCGGTGGTCCGGCCATACTGGATACCCCCCAGCCGACTGATCGGCTTCAACACCTTAAGGTCGATAACGCTCTTTTCCTCATTGATGGCATCATCCCGCACCCAGAACCTGACACCCTCGATAATAGCCAAGACTCCGGACTTTTGGCCCGGGTTGGCGCGACTCTCAAACTCCTTGACCTCGACAAGCTTGCCCTCGATCGCCAGAATGGACTCCTTGACGCGAGCAGGCTGCACAACAGAGGTAGGCGCCTGGTGCAGTCCGGAGATTTCCCACTCGGAGACGCCGTAGGGGGCATTGACAGCGGTAGCGTTCGCCGCCTCCACGAAATGCTCGGAGATGATGTTGATGACGCACTCGCCCGTCTCGGTCAGGTTCCTCAACGAGTCCTTGGCCTTGTCGAGGGCACCAACGAACCCCACCGTGAACATGGGCGGGTCGTAACTAACGACATTCGAGTAGCTGAACGGCGCCAGGTTGGTGGTCTGGCCGTCCTTGGACTTCGTGCTGATGAGCGCGATCGGTCGGGGAACAACGCCCGAGATTAGGAGCTGGTAGTTGGATGCGGGGGACCGTCCCTCTGCGTAGGGGTCGATTTCGACATGGTTCTTTTGCAGGCTCTCGCCGCCGTCGTTGGCACCTTCGCCCTTTTGCCAGGCGGGATGAGGCGGCTTGGTGTACACGGCCTCTGCGTGCCTAAAGTCAGGTCGGGAGGCCTGGACCTTGCTGAAGTCGGTTCCGGGCTTGGACATTGTGCGGGTGTGGCTTATTGATCGGAGTTGACGGCTGGCTGCAGATGCTCGTTGGCACGGGGACAAGGGATGTTGCCTGCGTCGTCCTGTTAATTAATAATTTGTACAGCATGCTACTAGTCTGCGGGGCTCTCACGATGCTTTTAACTAGTCTTTACTTAATGGTCGAGAACTTACAATGACAGACAGGGTACTCGAATTAATACTTGCTGAAAACGCTTTGAAAGGAGATAATGCATTGAGGCCATGAAATTGCCAGATGGTTAACCAGTGGGGTGAGCATCGTGGGGTAGTGAAGCTCGGCATCTATTAATTCCACGCTGATATTGACTTGGTATTGCCACATTTTCCTGGACGCACTATTAAAATGCCGTGGGGCTTAATACAGAGTGAGTGGAAAAGAACTGTGCAGAGTTGATAAACGTTTGTCAGCGCCCCGCAGAGGGACCACATATTGCCTGTTCAGGTTATATAGAGAATGCCCTGAACAGTACTAGCTTAGCCCTCTAAGCTTTTTGGCCTTTGGAAGCGCACAGTAACTCTTTATGTATATCTCTGCAAGTCTGTATATTTGAAGTTTATAATTTTAAAAATTTGGATAGCATGAGGTTATTGGAGGATCACAAATGTTAATGTCGTCCGACTTTGGTTCTGGAAGAATCTTGCCGTGTACATCTTGAATATAAGATTCCCAAGTACATTACTACCTATGTAGTTATGACAGTAAGACCAAGTATGAGAAACCAGTTTACTGCGCGAAAGACATGTCGCATTCACATACGTCAATCGCATATTTGGCGTGGGAAAAGTCATACCTTGTACCCAACATTCGCTGGTTGACCTTGGATAGCCGTGGATATAATTTCTGACTCATGAGATCCGGCGGGCACTATGCAAGGGCTAGGTACTAACTACAGAGTATAAAAGTGGCAATGTCTCCCGCAATTCTACGTCGCTATCCAGTATCCACACTTCATCTCTCATGGAAGTCAAAGAGCCGACCACCGACTCTGATGTCACCAGATACAAATTCTCTGGATGGCGGAAATGCCTCCTACTCGCAGGTTGCAGCTTCACGGTATTTACCAGTGCATCGGCTCTATCATCCATATTCCCGGCGACCGCACATGTCGCCTTGGAGCTTTCCACCACGGCCAAGGTGCTGAACATCGCGAATGCATGCGTGCAGGTCGCAATGGGTCTTTCGGTGTTTGTTTGGCAGCCCGTGCAGGTCTTCATTAGGCGTAGAAATGCTTTTCTTTTGGCCTTGCTGATCCTGCTGTGCTTCTCTATAGGCGCTGCGCGGGCCACAAGCACTGGTATGTTCATTGCGATGAGGATTATCGTGGGAAGTACGGGTACTTTCTTCCTTCTGGCGGGCCAGGAAATCTTGGCTGAGACTTTTGAACCGGTGAGTGGACAGTGTGGGAGTCGCGACATTCTCAAGTATCCGCATGTCTCGCTGTGCGTGGAAACTTGATTTGTAAGAAGTAACGGTTGACGCTTGTCCTGATGTATAGGTGATTCGAGGTACTGCGTTTGGGTCTATCCAGATAGGGAATACAGCTGGCATGACGATTGGTCGGTCAAACACCATTTCTGTACTTGATACCGAGCTAGAAGTATTTATTCGACTGACGCTTTGCTTCGCAGGCCCCTGTATTGGTGGCGCCATTGTTTATTATACCCATTGGCGCGTGATATACTGGGTACAGGTTGGCTTGGCTGGATTAAGTTTGATCCTATCTTTTTTCTCCATTCCAAGTGAGAAAGAAATGAGCAACCACCAGCCAAAAGCAAGGGGCTCAAAGTCTGCAACGATGAATCCACTAAGGGTCCTAAAGCCTCTCCTCTATCCAAACGTCCTTATCACAGTGAGTCCTGGACCCTATCCCTTTGTTCTAGCAATCCTGTCCAGTGTCTAAGCTACTGCAAACTCGACCTACCGCTAGGACGTTGCGTGTGGCCTTCTGTGCTTCTTCCAATTCGTAGTCCTCACATCCATCCCCAATACACTCAACCCGCGCTTTAACCTCACATCGCCGCTGGTCAGCGGCCTTTTCTACTTAGCACCTTTCGGCGGATTTGCTTTGGGGTCGCTTGCTGGAGGCGTTGTATCTGATCGCACCACCCGACGGTATATCAAGAAGAGGGGAGGCGTCCGTCTACCCCAGGACAGATTGAATGGCGCGTTGCCCATTTGGCTGGGACTTCTACCGGTAAGTATGTTGATATACGGGTGGACTCTAGACAAGAAGGTTGGTGGCATGGCTGTCCCCATTATCAGTATCTTTTTTGTCTCCTGTGGAATTGTCGTCGCGTTTAACGGGCTTAACACGTATTGCGCCGGTAAGACCTCCTTCCTCAGTTCTAACAGCATTGGTGAGAGTTGGACTGCTGATCCTCTCAGAAACACTCCCGGAACAACGGTCTGCTGTGATCAGTGGGAAGTACGTCGTTCAGTATAGTCTCGGGGCTGTGAGTACAGGCGCTGTCGTACCGATGATTGACGCCATGGGCGTGGGGCTGGTGTTTACTATCTGTGAGATGATACTTTCTATTGCTGTTGTCCTGTTGTGATGGCGTTGACGGTACTGACATCGATATAGGCACTATAGTCAGCTTCGTTGGTGGAGTTTCCGTCTTCCTGGTCGCCAGATATGGGCTCCAGATGCAGAAGTACAGAGTCAGCAGGAGGGCATGATTCAACCGACCATTAGCGGGATTGCAAATGTTGCGATAATAGAAAAGGCGGGCTCTTGGTGTTCAGTAAGGATGCGATCGGATAGAACTCATTCTTGGTACTTGTATGAGAACCTAGAAGTAATTTTAGTGTTTTAATCAAACTAGAGTATTCTTGTCAAGAAACCTCGTACAAGGGAGTCCCCTAGCCTACCGTCGTTCAATCTATCATTGTCAAAACAGTGCTATGGATAATGTATCTGCTTGCAACTGAAAAGGTTGTTTCTATTCCCTTCGATGTCGTCTGTTGAATCCAAGGCGCAAGTCTTGAGGACCAGCCTCAGAAGTGTTTTGTCAATGGATGTCTGCTACATCCATTGCATCGCACTGATGGAGTACCACTGACAACGCCGAATTGACGAGCGCGAATAGAAGGCAGAGCAGCGTGTAGAACACTGATCTGCGAAAAAAAAAAGTTGACGTCGAATTGGTCAATGATCTCTTGGTGGCTGCATCCCCGAATTAGGGCTTGAGATTTAGGGAAAGTGACTGCACTCTTCATCACCTCCTTCCAGAATAAATCCTGCGTTGTCCACCAGGATATCGCTTGGGTCAACCGTTGACAGGACATCGTCGATAACCGCCTTGACCATAGGCGGAAATAGAGGATGTCGAAGTTCAAGTACAAAGTAGTAGAAGTCCGCGCACGAGATGGAATTGACGAGGAGTACTCGGGGTGGAATCAAAGGACATCGCGAGCTACAGAGAGAAGAACGACGAGCGACTGCATGTGTGATCCCCCGTAGGTCTTTCAACGCTTGGTGTCAGGTGGGCAGAAGTTGCCGAAACAATAGAAGCGATTGATCGTCTTATCCGAAGGATGCACTTAGCGCGGACCTTATATGGGGAATATGAGTCGCGCTATCCAATGATGTCAAACCACTCGGTTTAGAATCGAGTAGATAGAATGATTCAATTTGTCATGATTCAATTTGTCATGATTGGAAGCTGCGATGTATTCTACTTCTACCCAATTCCTTCTTCCGCTCGTAAGCACGGTTTATAATCGTCACATGTGCGGGGTTATAAAAGAGTTCGTCATGACACTGTCGGATAGTGTTCATCTGTAACAATTATTTCCTTCGCCGAAGAAACTTCAGATACCAGTCGAGATGACCAACGGAGACTATGAAACTTATCACTTGGGGGACTGGGAACTCCAGAGTGGAGAGAAGCTTCTAAACGCGCATCTGGCATACAAGACCTTCGGGGACCCCAGCTCCCCTGCCATTGTTTACCCGACATGGTTCTCCGGACGTATGTCTCTCTCCTTTTCAACACAACATATGTATACGTGGTAAGGACAAAGAATTAACCCAGAGCAGTGATCTCCGACAACTTCTGGTTAATCGGGGAAGACAAGACTCTCAACCCCCAAAACTACTACATCATCATCCCCGCTCTCTTCGGCAACAGCCAGTCCACTTCGCCATCCAATTACCCCGCTCCGGACCCGTTTCCGAAATGCTCCTACTACGACAACGTTCGCGCGCAGCACCAGCTCGTCACGCAACACCTGGGCATTACGCACCTGCGGGCTGTCGTCGGCTGGTCCATGGGAGGTGGGCAGACCTACCAGTGGGCGACGCAATATCCGGATTTCATGGATCTCGCCGTGCCCTTCTGCACATCGGCTAGGACGTCTCTGCACAACCAAGTATTCCTTGAAGGAGTCAAAGGGGCACTCCTCGCGGCGAAGGGAATTCCATCTGCGGCCTCAGGCCAGGGCGGCATCTTTGGCGCGGATCAAAACCCGCGGCAGTGGTCTGCTGGGCAAAGGGAGATTGGGCTCAAGGCATTTGCGAGAGTCTACGCGGGATGGTGAGTAGTAAGAACACAGCATCTGTTAGGGTGAATGAGCGGGTTCTAATCATGACGCATGGAGCAGGGGTTTCAGCCAGACGTTTTATAGAGAGAAGCTGTATGAGACCGCACTAGGCTTCAAGGACTTGGAGGACTTCCTGCAGAACTTCTGGGAAGCATGGGCTTTGTCCAAAGGTGAGTGGCTACAGGCAAGGCTATGGATACCATGTGATGATTTGCTGATAAATGAGCGCCCATAGACCCGGAGAATCTCCTAGTCATGCTTCAAACGTGGCAGAATGGGAATGTCGCCCAGCAGGCCCCATATGATGGCAATTTTGAAAAGGCCATGGCTTCGATCAAAGCGAAGACTTTGGTGCTCCCGGGAAAGACCGATCTGTACTTTCCGTGAGTCTCCGTCTTTCTTCCTTCCTTCTATTTAGCCCTTATTTTGGTTCCCAGCGGTACCCTAATAGCTATATAGACCAGAAGACTCGCAGTATGAGCTCGTGTGCATGCGACCGGGAGTTGGGACACTTGATGTTTTCCCTTCCGTCTGGGGCCGTAAGTGTTCAGAAAAGTATGATAACCGTTTCTCCAGGCTGCTAACTTCCCCGGATAGATTGGGCTGGCGGTCCAGGTGATAGTAAAGATGACGTCCAATGGTTGGACAGGAAGCTGTCTGAATTTTTCCAGGCGATCTAGTTGATACTCAATGAAGAAGAGGATCCTAAGATTTGATGATGCAGGAGTAATTGATTGTGAATGGAATATGGGCGAGGATGACGGTATGAATACTTTTGCTTCATACACATCGACCAGGAACTTCCAACTAGCAGGGCCGGAAGAGTATGAAGAACTGTGGATTGATGTGTTTTGATACTGCCCAGGGGTCCGCTATAGCCATTGGTGTATCTACGGCGAGATATAAAGTAGCCCGAGCTAGTGAATAAAGTATTTAAGCAAAGCATCCATTGGAAGGCACGAAGGGTGTCAAAAGGACTATTTGATTAACGGGGAAAGAGGAGAGGAGATAGGATGCTGAGTCAGCCGACGATCGGGTGGCCAGTTAGTTGAGGAAGTGAACGATCAGCCTTTGACTCTCTGCTCGATACTCGACCCTGTCCGCTGTCCTCCGTCATTGAATCGCTCTCCTTTCCTTTCCCTTTTCTTGGTTGCAAATTCCCTTGTTCGAAGTTTTTTTTTGATCTATTAATTTGTGTCGTCGTTTATCGGGTTCCGCTCTTTTACTCCGTCCTCGACCTTATCAAGGCGCCTGTCGCTAACGTCGGCGCATCATCAATCCTGCTGCAGTATTCCTGGAATAATAAAAAATGGCAGCACCCTCAACTCGACAGTGGGGCGTCACGCCTCCGATCTCGACTGTTCTCCCGACCGCAGATGAGCTGGCTGCAAATGATGATCTGATTGCAGAGCTGAAGGCCCAGAACAACTTTGAGAGTCCCGCGGAGACCGAGCGAAGGTGAGACTCGCAACCCCCCTTGGACTCCATTGGTCATGGACACTGATCGACGTGGTCGCGTAGGAAACAAGTCCTCGATCTAATCCAGCGCGTCATGCTCGAGTTCGTCAAAACCGTCAGTCGGAAAAAGGGGCTATCCGCAGCCGCGGTCGATGCGGCCGGGGGGAAGATTTTCACTTTTGGAAGCTATCGGTTAGGCGTTTATGGGCCCGGTATGTGGTGCGGACTAGGTTGGGTGGAGGTATGCCCTACGCGTTGCTGACGGTTGCTGTGTGACAGGATCGGATATCGATACCCTGGTGGTTGGCCCGAAGCACGTTTCGATCGATGACTTCTTTGCGGAGTTTCCCTCCGCCCTAGAGAAGCTGGCCCCAGCGGGCGCCATTGAGAAGATGACCCCAGTCCCAGATGCCTTCGTCCCCATCATCAAGCTGGAAATGTCCGGGATTAGTATTGATCTTATCTTTGCCCGTCTCATGGTTCCGTCGGTTCCGATCAACCTCGACTTAAAAAACAATGACTATCTGAGGGGGCTGGATGAACGGGAGGCCCGGTCGCTGAATGGGACCCGTGTAACCGACGAGATTTTGGAACTTGTTCCTCAGCAGAAGACCTTCCGCTTCGCATTGCGTGCGATTAAACTTTGGGCGCAGCGTAAGTGGTCCTGCACAGAAGCCCTCGAGCCCGTCAGCTAATCGCTCGCGTCCAATCCGTAGGCCGAGCTATTTACTCCAACATTGTGGGTTTCCCCGGTGGTGTTGCTTGGGCAATGCTTGTTGCACGCGTCTGTCAACTATACCCGCAGGCTACTGGGTCTGTGATCGTGGGCAAGTTCTTCCGGATCATGAACAAGTGGGCTTGGCCTCAGCCCGTCCTGTTAAAGCCAATTGAAGATGGTCCTTTGCAGATGAAAGTGTGGAATCCAAAGGTATCAAATACCCCCGGCAACTTTTCTCCTTGTGCATATGGCTAATTATCTTCAGATATACCACGGCGATCGGTTCCACTTAATGCCCATCATCACTCCCGCCTACCCCTCGATGTGTGCGACGCACAATGTGTCACTGTCGACCAAGTGTGTTCTGCTCCGCGAGCTCCAGCGTGGTGGTGACATTGTGGATAAAATTTTCATGAAGCAATTGAGTTGGAGCGACTTGTTCGCGCGCCACACATTTTTCACCAAGGACTATAAGTATTACCTGAGTATCACTGCTTCCAGCAAAACCAAGGAAGCAGAGGCCGTGTGGTCCGGCCTCGTCGAATCGAAGATTAGACTTCTAGTGGGGGCCTTGGACAGAAAAGCGACGATCGCAGTGGCTCACCCTTTCCCCAAAGGATTTGAGCGCACCCACATCGTCTCAAATGAGGCAGAGTTGGAACAAGTTAAAAACGGGTCGACCAAATTCCAGGACAAAGGCATCAAAACCGAGACTACTGACGAGCAGAACGATGCAACTCATCAAGCTGTAGCTTTGAATGGGGTTGAGAACGAAAACGCCGAAGTCCCGGAGGCGGCTCAGAAACAAGAGAACGGCGACAGCCGGAGAATCTACACCACCACTTACTACATCGGCCTGGAATTGAAACTCGAGCCAGGTACGCCAGTCGTCTCCCCTGCGTGATTCCACTGACTTTGGTAGGTGCGTCCCGGTCGCTGGATATTTCCACCGACGCGCAGATCTTCAAATCGACTTGCACGTCCTGGGCTGGATATCAACCTGGTATCAACGATCTGGCCGTTACGCACATTCGCAAGTGAGTCATCACTCCGGAGTCGAGCCGAACGATGAATTTAACCTGCTTTAGCTTCGACATGCCCGACGATGTCTTCCAACCCGGCGAGACCCGACCAACACGACCCAAGAAGAAGGTCGTCAAGAAGGCCGACGCCGTCAGCGGTCAGAAGCGCACCCTCGAATCCATCGACGTAAGTGCATATAAGAGCATTAGGACAAACCAATATCAGCGAATCACCCGCTTTGAGTAGTACAGAAGGCTTCCACACAGCGTGTGGCTGCCGAATTCGAGTACCTGGGATTTACTGATATCAACCGTTTGTTTTCCAGGACCCGTCGCACCCTTCAAAACGCCAGGCAACATCCAACACTCCAAGCGCCGCAACGCCTGCCTGAGTGGTCTTTCCACTGCAGCTTCGCCCAAATTCGCGCCGGGGCTGGTCCCCACGCTGTATTGTGCGCCAGACACGACAGCACTACTGGTTTGAAATCCGTGCCCCGGTCTTTGGGCATACGTAGATACAGGCCGATCGATCCCAGCTGGTTCTGACTTGGGGTTGACTCGATCACCCGACGTCAGAGGTTCAAGGTTGGTTTCCATCTTTCTTGTTCCTACCTCTTCCCTATAACGATCCCAATCTTTCTATATATTTCTTCCCGGCGCCATATCACCTTCGCAGATTACAACAACGGCAACAACCATGCGCCCAACATACATGATACAAAAACTGCACCAGCAAAGAACAGCCTGCAATACCCTCCCTCGTTGGCAAATCCATTCAAAACAGATGGATGTTAACTTCATTTTCATTTGTCTTTTTGCACCATCCTAGCTTGTTTAATTTTGCATGCCGCGCTTAAACACCGAGAGTCACATCTCTTGGTCCTTCACTGTGGGTGATCACCACTGTACATATTCAGTTCGTTTTTATTTCGTTCAGTTTAGTGTTCTAGCATCTTTGCTGCTCACCTAGGTTTAGTTGAATAAAGCATCACATTTCGTGGCCTACGGGTCACTTTGAATATTCTTCTGTGCGTTGCGCTGTAGACTATTCAATAATCTTCCAGCTACCAAGGCCTGGACGTGTAAAAACAAAAGAAAAAGGAAGGGAGAATTAAAGGATCATGATTTAATAATAAGCACATGGATCTGAAAACTCAAGGCATCCCAACGATTGCAGAAAAATTAAGATATTATACAATACTCCTACCTACTACGGCTCAAATATGCCGAGACCCGCCAGAGGCATACATTAAATATTTGAGTTAATAATCTAATTATACATCGAGCCATATAGCCAAATATAAGAACGACAGCCCCACAAACCACCTCGTAAACGCCATATGGTACCCCAAGCCACAGCCCGAACTCGGAATTTCCGTCATGGACGGCGTCAACTTTTTCCAAAGCTCACAGCTCTCCACCTGCGCCTGCGGCACCGTCTCCATGTTCGTCGCGCCGGTCTCAATCTTCAGTCTCTCGCCCCGCCCGTCGCCCCACGGCTCCCACACAGGCGCATCGTCGCTCCTGAACGGGTTTGGGTCCAGGAACTTGACGAAGCTGATCCAGTAGCGCATAGTGATCGGGACGATCGCCGCGTTGGCCTCCCTGTAGGTGGTATCGGGCGCATTATGCAGCGTGAAGGCATTGCCCGGCCCGAAGATGGCGGAGCTCTCCCACGTGTGCGGCGTGCCGTAGCCGCGGTCCACAAACAGCGGATCCTGCACGTTGAACCGGTAGTTCCAGACCTTGGTGGGGGAGAATGACTTTGCGAGCGACTCGGCCATGAAGTTGCCCGGGCACACGAACGCCGCGTCCCCGTAGGCGGCTGCCGATGCTGAGAAGTACTCTGCGTGCTGGGCTGCGGGCTCCAGTTTCGGGTAGGCGTCGTTGATCTCGGCTAGCTGCGCGGCGCTGAGGCCTGGGTAGTTGGCTTTGAGGAAGGCGGAGACGTCCGCCGGGGTGGCTGCGTTGTGCACGAAGTAGGTGCCTTCGTCGGTGTCGTCGCCGATGAGGAGCGGGACGTTGAGGTATTTCCCGTCTTCGAAAACCCGGTAGAGGTAGTCTTGGACGAGGTCGCCGTCGACCACGGGGAGGAAGTACCAGAGTGGGGGCGTTGTCTGGCCCGGGTAGGGTGAGGGGACGTTGGCTGATTGGATCTTGATGATGTCTGCTGAGCGCAGGCAGGACATGGTGTCTCTGGGGCCGCTGCAGCCTGCGTCTTTGACGAAGCGGTCGAATTGGAATTCTGAGTTCTGGATGGTTGTGAGACCGGGCCAGAATGGTGACTCCACTGCGGCGCCGACGAAGAGGCTGTCGTTGCGGCCGCCGTAGGCCGACATGTGGATGCCTACTGAGGCAGCGCCGGCTGAGGCGCCGTGAAGCACGACGTGATCTGGATTTCCCCCGAACTATGCGACATGTTAGCAGTTCTTGCAACGGGACAGGTGACGGGTTTCTTTCTTTGTCCATACCTGACTGATATACTTCCGCACCCACTCCAATGCCTTCCGCTGATCTAGAAGCCCAGCATTCAAATCCCCATTCGCCTTGACTTCCTCACTCGCCAGAAACCCCAACGCGCCAACCCGGTAGTTGAAATTGACGAACACGATATCACCGCCGGACTCCTCGATCACCGTAGTCCCATTGAAGTTGGCATTGGAATTGGACATGAACCCCCCGCCTTGGATGTAGACCCAGACAGGAAGACTGGAATTCGGCGTCGCATGCGACGGCTTGAAGACATTGACGAAGAGGCAGTCCTCTCCCATTGTCGCAGTTGGCTTTTTGGCGCCCGTGCTGATGCAGACGGGTTTTAGCTGCACGGGAGCGTCAGTCAAGATTGTTCTTCTCCGCGCTGCCGTCTTCACTTGGTCTATATTTCACTAAAGGGAGGTATGCAAAACTCACACTCGACGCGTCCTGCACAGTGGAGGTATTGACCGGGTCTATCGGAGCCCTGAACCGCAAATCCCCCAGCGGAGGGGCCGCATACCGCATGCCCAGGAATTGGTCCACTCCGGTGTCAGCAACATGGCTGCCCCGGTATGCGGAATACCCCAGGTCGACGACAGGCGCGTCAGGGTCCACGTCTCGCTTGTGTCCATGACCGTTCCACAGCGTCTGGATCATCAACACAATGGCGAAGAGGGTATACATGGCATGGTTCCATGCATGGACAGGGATGAGCTGGGGTAGGAGGGGGAGGGGAGAGAGAAGAATAAGGTCAGGTCGATCTGGGTCAAAGGTCGTTTAAAGAGTGGATTCTGGTCGGGCGTGTGCTCTGCCACTTCGATGGGATCGGCGTGTATATTTCCTAGACGGGTATAGTATCACGTCATCTGACGTCATGATGTGGTCCACTTTGTTCAGGGACCAGGGGAAATTGTTTTACAGGAGGTTGAAAGAAGCTTTTGATTACTTTAATTAATTAGATGGATCTTCGTGATCATCTGTATCCTAAGTACTTGTGAACAAATGAATTTCGACAAAATCCAAACGTGCCATCATGACAATTTGACCGGATTTCTCACCTTGACCCAACATAACAGGAAAATAAAAAGAGGAAAATGGAGATAAAACCATCCTGGAGTCCATGAAGCTTATCTAAAAGTTCATTTGACCAACACTCTCACTTCCTGGCTACCTTTTTGAGGACGCGAGAAGAACAACTCTGCCGAAGCATCCACGTCTCTTTCTCGGACGGTGTCAAACAGAGACAAGGTCAGTCCTTGGTCGTTCGCACCAGGGCCTTGGTCAGGGTTGCAGTTCCGCACGATGCCGTAGAGGATGGTGTAAATTTCGTGGTGAGCCACGTTGATACTAATCCATGAGTTAGCAATAATCCCAACACACCTTCACCTTTTAACAAAGAAATGAATAAAAAGAGGAAGGGATAACCCACCCAATACACGTCCGACTCCCCTTCGAAAAAGAAAGCAAGTACCGCTCAAGTCCCGGATTTGCAATCCACCTCTCTGGGACAAACGATCTCGGAGACGGGAAGACCATTGGATCCATGTGCACCAAGAGCGGCGTCATGCTGACGCGGGTTTCAGCCGGAATGATCCAGCTGGCTCCATTCCGCTTGTTGGTATAGACCATTGGGTCGCGAGCAACTCGTTGCATGCGGTAGAGGACCCCCGGGTGAAGTCGAAGGGCTTCCTTGACTACGGCTCTGAGATAGGGAATTTGCTCGAGCTGGGCGACAGTTGGGATGCCGTCTGGGTCCGGGGTTATGGCCGTCAGTTCGGCTTGGAGCTTTCTGTACATGGTGGGATTCTGCAGGAGGTGGAATATGACTGAGGACATTGCCATCGCTGTATCTCAAGATTGATCAGATTGGACCTTATCGAAGTGGGGAGATGAGAGATGGACTGACCGGTCGAGTGCTCGCCTGCGATGCGGAGAGTATGTATTTCATGAACAAGTCTCAGTTGCTCCTTTTCCGGTTGCGAGAGCTTGCCGTTGAGAAGGAGATGGAAGATAGTGCGATAAGTGCCATCTTTTGCGGTTAGTTCCTCTTCCACTTCCTTGAGTTTCAGCGCCCATCTCTGCATTACCAGTCAGCTACCGCTATATCAACCCGAAAAGGAAAGAAAAGAAAAGAGCCCAACCTCGTGCACAGACACCTGAGTCTTCAATTTCGGAACAACGCGGGCCTGCAACCAAAAGGGCAAAGAATCAAACACAGCTGCTATGCCAGGCAAATACGCAAAAAGGTGTGCCTTTTCCAAACTGCGCTCAAACTCTGCCCCAAAATCGCGGTTGAAGTCATCCTTCAGCACATCACGCTCGGATTGCCCGAATAACAAAGTGGCGATGACCTCACTCGTGGCTGCTTTGAACGCCAACGTCAACGGCATCGCCTCGCCTGATTTCCTGTATGAGTCTATGCGCTGGAGCAGGTCTCGCTGCACCCTTTGCATGACCGGCTCGAGGCTCCTCGCAGCGGCTTTGGAGAAGATGGGGCTCAATGCTGCGCGTCTTCTGCGGTGGAGTTCGTGTGATTCGGTGCCGAGGGTTGATTGGCGCCCTTGATAGGGTGTTAGGTTTTACTCTAGAAGTGGGACGCAGTGTGTACATACATGACCATAGGCCTTTCATCAGGCTTCCCTTATCTCGCTTTTGAAGAGGGCCCGCGTAGAGATTCTCGATGAAGTCGGGGTCGTTGACGTGGATCTCATGCGGGTTGATGCGGACGATGGGGCCTGGTGGGAAGAGATGGTTAACATTGCAAAACATGAAGAGAACGACGGGGCGTACCATATTGCTCGTGCATCTGCTGCACCTTCCAGATATACTGTCCTCGATGGCAGATATCGTAGTAGGCTTGGTACAAACCCGTAACAGCTATTGTGGGTTAGCATGATACTGATATCCTTGTCTGGTGGAATCGACGCATACCTGCAAGCTTTGGACCGGGAAACCTTGACAGCGGACTAAAGTACACTAGAAGACACACCATTGTCAGTATATAAGGATAGATGAAGTTAATTAGATTATGCATACGTCGATAAATCATGGTAGTGATGATCATCGCTGGGCTTAGCACCACAACGATAAGAACGATATCCATGAAGGCTGACATTTGGCGATGCAACTACACTTTCTGCGGATGCAGGGGATCGCAGGAGGATAATAGAGGATATTAGAAGACGAAATGAATGAAGAAAGAGGGTGGTGGGAAAAGTTAGCCATTATATACAGAGATTTTTTTCTATTTCTAACAGTCAACGTGATGGTAGATGCTCGAGTGAATGCATCGTCAACGGTGATCATGGTGTCTCTCATGAGCCTAGACTGAGCATCCTTGGGTCTGCCAGCCAAAGATGGCCAAGTAAACAAGTAATATCTAGACATGTTTCAGCATGAGTTCATATAGAAATCGTTCTTCTGTAGGATGCTCAGCTCTACAATGAGTTTCTCTCTTGGGATCCCTTCGACTCGCTGGTCGCCAGAGGTATCTACTATGGTAGATAGATATGATACCATTCCCATACACAAAAGAATATGGCTCCAGTTGACAATAGATAATCTGTCTCCACGTGTTCACAGACAGTTTCTCACAGATTTCTATAGATATCCTGTTATATCCTGTTATGTGTAGTCTGATTATGTAGTCTTTCCAGATCAGGCTCTGCATGTATATCCCAGATTTAACCACCCTATTATAGATTATGACTCACAAATTCATGTCTAAACAGATCAGTGGGAAAAAAAGTCACTCGATATTCTAATTCACTCCTAATATTCGTAGATCTAGACACTCACCTATTTATACCCCAGCTCCAGTGCGCGATCATAGGTTCACAAAAGCAGAACTTACCACATAAACCTCTAATCAACTCCAAGCCTCAACAAGCTCACACAGAGTCGACTCCCCCCCGACATTCCCAGGAAATACAACAAATGGGACGCCCTGGTGTCTCGAGGTCGGCTCATCGCACCGCCACAAAGGTACACCCGGCGCTGCCTGACCAACAACCATAGCTCGCTTGATATTCAAGCCTTTGGTTGCAGCATCAGAGGAAGTAATCCCACCCTAGATCCCTATCAGCGGGCCCTTATATGCCATCAAGCAAGCCCCACGAGGAACATACATACCTTCGCAATAATATACCGCGGCCGCACCTCAACCCCCCGCAACACACCCACCAAAGCATCAGCGACCTTCGACCCGATAGCCAACGAAGACAGCTCATCGTCTCCAGTGATCAGTCTACGGCTAGTCATAACCAGCGTATCCTTCCCACTCCGGAGATTGCGCTCCGTCTCGCGCACAACCTCCTCAACCGACCGTAGCATGCTCTCAGGCGAGGCGACGATTAATTCTTCCACCTCCATCTCGATGATGGCGAGCTGTCCTGTCGGTCCGCGCCTATCAGTTAACGCCCTAAGCTGTGCCGTCGTCTTAGATACATATGAGCCGGCGATGATGAGCCCGCCCGTTTGTCTCAGGCTCGGCAGGCCCAGATCCTCGGCTGTCTTCGGCGGTATAGAGCTGATACCGAGACGAGCCGAGACAAATGATGCGCTTGTTCGGTAGAGATAGTGTCTTCCTTCTGCTTCGGCTGTAGCATATACGTATCTGCGTCAGCACTGCCACCCTCGCAATCCCCTACTAGCAGTAGAAGACCAAAACATAACGTATCAAGTATGAAAAACCCACCCATCAACAACCCCACCACAAAAACACACATATCCGACTCCGCCACCGCATTCACAACAACGACCCCACCCCTCGGCACGCTCATCAGCTTCTCATAAACCGCGCCGGGCCCACCTATCCGAAGATCCCCAATCGACACAGACACGACCCGCTCCGCGCGGCCCCGCCCAGGCGCCTTCTCCAGCACATAGTCCCTGAGACTGGAGCTGCGATAGCCAAAGGTAGCGTCCTGCGCGAACTGGGTCGTCCCAGCGGGGACGAGCTGCTCGCCCTCCGAAACGTAGTG
Source organism: Aspergillus taichungensis (assembly GCA_002850765.1). NCBI lineage: Eukaryota > Fungi > Ascomycota > Eurotiomycetes > Eurotiales > Aspergillaceae > Aspergillus > Aspergillus taichungensis. The sequence goes on along the minus strand of KZ559519.1, from coordinate 217,742 downwards.
AACATCGTCGATGGTAAACCGACCCCCCTGGAAGAAGAACGGCGCGAGCACCCACGCGTCTGCGGCGCCGAAGACAGACTCCGCGACGTCAATCTCGAGCGGGAAGTGTCCGCGGAGGGTGCTGTCGCTGCGTAGGACGATGTTGACGGTTTGGTTGGTGGTTGTTGCGGCTTGGGCGACGTTTTCGCAAATGGTTTGGATGAGGGGCTTGGCTGAGAGGGGCGGGTGCGCGCGTGAGTTGGTTAGGATGAAGAAGCCTGGGGGAGGGGGCGTTCTTTGGAACTCTGCGATGAGGGTCGCTGTGTCCCAGGTTGTGAGGACGGGGATATTGTGGCAGGTTTGCGTGCCTGTTGGGTCGTCGTCCAGGATGACGAGGCGGTTGAGGGGCGTTGTGGAGAGGATATGTGAGATCTGGTCTTGGGCGTTTGTTGTGGACTCGGGGGGGAGCTGCGCGAGGGTGTGCTCGCGGGGGAGGGGTGGGTAGGATCGTGGGGTGAACATGTTTCTCTTGTCTTTCCTTCTTCTCTTTCTGCTCGAAGGTTAGATGAGGTTTAACATGGGAATATAAAACATGCAAATGAGGGGAAGCCAGCGCGGGGATCCACCGATGATCGGACCTCTCCTACAACTACCAAATGACATTTATACGTGTACATTATGAAATCCAGACAATATATCTAATAACTAGTTATATCTGGGCATCAGTTGGCTGAAAACTGGTTGTATATCAACAAACACACGACAGGATAAGGAAATATGCAGACCCCCATAACGCCGTGACATGTGCAGAGAATATGCAAAAAAGTCATCATGGACAAGAGAGAGCAGCGACAATGGGACAGATGCTGGTGCAACAACATAAGAGAAAAGAAGAGAAAAGAAGAGATTTGAAAAAGGGGAAAAGAAAGAGGAAGGAAATCCCAAAAGAATGACAGCATTATCCCCGACCCGTCATTACCCAGACCCTGTAATAACCCAACAACCCCCGTGAAGAGAAAAGAGAAAAGAAGAAAAAAGTAGAAAACCATTGCCATGCACTCCTTGAAGCCTCATCCCACGCAGTGTCATGAGGAATGGTATATGAAAGCAGAACTGAACAGACATCACGAACGCAACAGGTCTCCCATATCAACCCACCACACTGCGGAAACTCAACGCTTCAAGAAACCCCCCAAGGTCCTCCTTCTGCACTTCAACCACACAGTGTTCAAAGCTATCGATCCGGACCCTCGTGTTAGTTTCCTGCACGACCTCTTGGAAGGCAATGCCAAACCGGTTGCGGAGGAGATGCTTGTTGCTCGCCGCGCTCTGCTCATCCTCGGATTCCGACTCGGATTCCGACGACTCGTCTTCGCTCTCTTCCTCTTCGGAGCCATCGTCGTCTTCTCGCGCGGCACGTTCGGCCGCCCGTTGTTCCCGGCGTTCCTCCCGCTCCTTGCGCTTCTTGTCTTTCGCTTCTTTCTTTTTCCGTCGCTCCTCGCGACGTTTGGATAGCGCTGCGAAGTCCACGACGCCGCCGCCGCCGCCGGTGCCGACGACTACGTAGAGGTCGCGGTCTTCGTCGAGGCCGGCGAGCACTAGAGGGGTTCCGGTGCTGCGCTTGCGTCCGACTTTAGTGTCGCCCCGCTCTCGTTCCTGTACCTTGATCGCCTCGGCGATCCACAGCGCTAGTTTAGTCAGGGCACCGGGGTTGGTGAACAGCTTAACGTCTGGGCCTTCTTTGACCACGGCAATCCGGAACGCGCGCAGATGCCGAATCTGATGCTTCGAGAGCAGTGACGTACCGGTGCGGAGGATAGCACGGTGAAGATGCTGGGCGAGGGGCAGCGAGGCGAGGAGCAATGTGGGAGATTCGGACGTGAGAGAGAGCGCATCGTAGGCGCTCCAGAACCGAGGCAGAAGGCTAGACAGGTCGGACCCCGTTTCGGCCAGATCACCTTGCTTAGGTTGGGACACACGCTTGGTGTCCCATGATCCCGGGGCCTCTTCCGGCCCAACCTCGAGGATCGCACCCACAATGACACCAACGTCGGTGGCCGATAGGCAGGCCTTCCAGCCCCAACAGCGAACGAACCCCCATCCCTCGCGGGAAGCGGCATGTCCGGATGCCTCCGCGGGCACGAGTCCGTCTAGGCCGTACATTGGGGCGTATTTGAGCAAGCGCTGGCGCAGCACTCGCTTCAATTCCATGTCCATGTGGGTGTAATTCTGGTGGGACTGGCTCAGACTGATGCCCATCTTGGCCAGAAGCTTGTGGAGGCGTTTCCGGCCGTTTTCTGACCACACGTGGAGTCTCGACGCCAGGTAGGGACTGTGAAGCATGCTGTCGTATAGTGACCAATGTCGTACAAGGATGAAACGGGGCTCGGGAGACAGCCGAATCGACTTGTCCGTGGGGGACTTAGCCGTCGTCGGGATGATGCCGTTGATCTCCCCTCTGATATCGCGATCCCGCTCGTAGGGGTCTGGTGGGTTCAACCGGTGGACTTCGTCGCGCATGATTTGGCGTATTCGTTCACCCCGTTCGCCGCCCCAGCCGGCCGATCCTCCCAGTTCCAGCGAGTTGGAAATCCCGACGCCGGACATGGTACGACCGCTCAGTTCTAAGCTCGAGACTCCCACAATGGCCAGCCACAGTAAGTCGTTATCTTCGCGTCCCAGCTCCGACGCAAGGGAGTAAACGAGGGAAGATATTGGTTCCGAGTACGAGGTGCCCGCAGAGTAGTATTTCTGAAGCACACCCTCGTGTTTCCTCTTCATCCGGATCAGGCGGCGCCTTAACGAGAGAGCGGACGGTTGTTTCGGCTGCGTAGGGGACGGTGAATCTGACACGGGGGTAACAGAACGCGAAGAGTTCGAAGAGTCGTGGGCTGGTCGTCGGTGGCGGGTGGGGGACGAAACGAGGTACGAAGAGTTCTGTGAATATCAGCATGCCGTCCACACGTCCAGATAGTGAATGAATGACAGAGCCGTCATATGTACTTCATCCCCGCAACAAGCACAAACACAAACAAGGAAGCACGCACCGAATTACTCCGCCGTCGCTGACGAGGGGGGCCATCCTCCTCCTCCGACTCATCCTCGTCATCCTCCCTTGAACACGACTTGCGCTTCTTCGAGTCCGAGCTCGACAAAAGATCACCACCCCCATCCTCGCCCCCCCCCTCACTCCCCGAATCATCCGCATCCACATCCTCCTCATCCACAGGGGGCATCTCCAACAACGCACAATACGCGTCCCTCTCCCTCCCCATCTCATCCTCGATATCCCCATCATCAAAGACGACAATGCCCCCACCCCCGCCAGGATAAGCAGGCGAAATACACCCTCGGTCAACGCCGCGCGTTTTCCGGCGCGCAGTAGCATCGACCTCCCCACCAGCCTCGCCGCCAAAAACATTCGACAAATTCCACGGCCGCCGCGCATCAAACACCCACACCTCGACGCCGCCCAGGTCCTCCTCAACGTCTTCGTTCTCCGGATCGTCGCTGCTGTTCAAGCTGAGCAGCTCGCTGAGATCGACCAGCCCACCGACACCCAAACAGACGACCACGCCGCCGCTGCCGCCATTGGTGGTCTGCATGGGCTTGATCAGCTCGTCGCCTGCGCGCGCGAGATCGCCATACCCAGCTACCGGCTGGATCTTGTGCGGGATGTAGTCGCGTTTGAGAAGCGCGGTGAGAATGCGGCAGGCACAGAGCGCGTCGGGCTCGAGGGCCACAAGGATCAGGACGGGCGGGGACAGTGGGTGGTGGGAGCGGAGGAGTTGCAGGTAGAGGTGCGAGATGAGTCGGCGCGGGAGATACATGGTCGACTAAGTGTTTTTTGTATGTAGCTCCTGTATAGAGAGGGAGGGCACACAAGAGGGGTGGGCGGACGCGGTGTTGAAGAAGCAATTAGAGACCAAGTAAAGAGGCCTGCAAGAGGCCCCCTGATCTTTTGAGAGAAAACAATCTCACGGATGAGAGTATAGAATTACAGGCAGAAGACCGTAGACGGCTCCATCGCCCGTGATCTGTTGCTGTGTTGGGACTGTTTGGTGGTGGTGAGTTAGTTCACTAGGGTAACAAAAGGCGCCTTCGTTGCCCGGCGCGCGCATCTCTTTCCAGCCCCGGTACGGACAACGCGTCGCAGTTCGGGACCCGCACGTGCAGAGACCAGCGCCAAGCCTGTCCATTCGTTTAATTAGTTTGGGCTAATTGGTGGCAGGTCATTGATGCAACATTATTCATGGTTGACCTGGAGAACATCCTGGGGCGCAATAATTATCCAGGTTTTGTTGAAGTATGTGGGTTATAGAGAAATTATGTGGGTTCGCACGTATTCAAGTTTCACCGTGGCATTTTTTTCCACCTTGATCTTCGACCCCTTCGCGTCAAGTTAAATCAATCAGCACTTACGCGTTGTTAACCTTACGATTGCTAGTAAATCGCAAAAGGATATCATAGGATATTGATTAGATACACAGCAAAACACCAATGACAAAATAGTCTATATACACCAGTGAAGGAACTCGTAGATTACGGCAGTAGTACCCTAATGCGCGAGCAATGCGACCTTCCCTTCTATCCCACGATTATGAAGAAGAACGACCCAACTTCGAACCGGCAAACCAGATCGCAGCACAAGCACCTAAAACAGACGTCCCAATCAACCGTTTCTCCCAAATAGCGACATCGGTCATCTTGGCAGGTCCAACTTTGGTCGTGTCGTGAGAGTGCGGTTTCTGTGTCTGCGACTCGGCATCGGGCAAAGGTACATCGGTGCCGTTCTGAGACACGGCGTCGGCATGCGCAGCAAGATACTCCCGGTCGTGTGAGCGCCATTTCTCCACCAATCGAGCAATTTCAATCAGATCCTCCTGCAAAGAACCCGGCTCCGTGGCATTCGCGTTCTCGACCTCGACATTCTGGACATTGCCGAAGAAATCCACCAACGTTCGCAATCGTCCTTCTTGTTCGCCGCCAGGGAAAAGGTCCCATCGCACGCCGGGTTGGGAGTGGATCTTGCTCTCGTCGTATGAGTCGAAGAGGTCGCCCAACGTCAACTTCGAATTAGCACTCGTCACTTGGGTTTCGAGAAAGTCGAGCACGTAGTACGTCCACCTGCAACCTTTATCAGCATATACACGCAAATCGAACATCTCCTGCAAGAAAGCCATACCTATCAATAACCGCGACACCCACATCACTATCCGCATGATGGGAGTAGGACGACTGATCCAGCGCACTAGAGCCCGTCGCGACAATATTGGGCGAATAGAAATTGGTGTACATGGTGTTCGCCTGGCACGTATCGATCATGAAAAGCAGCTCATGGTACCGCTTCTTTTCCCACATCTGACCGAACGCATCCGCCAGATCCCAGGCACCAATCTCCTCCGCATCCTGGAATTTCAAGAACTGGTCTCCACCGTGGCCCGTCATGTATACAAGGACGTTACTCCCGGCGTCCGACCCCAGACGTTTGCTGCGCGGCACGTCCTCGTCCAGTCGATCGGTCAGGAGACGGATGAAGTTCTCCACCGTCACTTCATACCCTCGGTAGTCCACCTCGATGTTGTCTCCGTACAGGTCGACGGCGCGGTCGGCATTACTGTAGACCGTTCCTGGGAAGGCGTTGCGCGGGTTGCAGGCCATGTCGTCGGGGAGCATCAGGATGATCTGCGAGTCGGGGATCCCCAACCGCTTGACGGTGCGGTACAAGGAGAGTACATTGGCGAGGTGGCGGTAGTTGAACCAGAATCGTGACGTTGAGACTAGAACCGCCCAGTTCGACGTATGTTCGGCGGAACTCAGGACCGCAAGGAGGGGGAGGAGGAATAGAAGGACTCGCGTGAGTCCGAAAAGGTGTAGGGCCATAGCGAACGGTCGGAGGTCAGATCATCATAGGAGCCAGTACAGGACTGATTGGTAAAGAAAAGACAGTAAATAGGTGTATACAACAGACAAATATCAGCCCAAACCCAGTGGGCTATTAGTCAAAATGTTTCAGCCAAAGAGAGGATGAGAGGGGATCTCCGGCAGTAGCTGAAGCTGGGGAAGGCAAAAGACAGATCGGGAGTTTCCTTGGGCGGGTGGAGAGCCTTGACCCACTGGCTGATAGCAGCGTGATAAAGCGCTTTATGCGCCAGGCTATGCTTGATTTGTCAGCCAGATAAGAACATTTCTGTTTTTACTCTTATGTTCCTATATGGTTCTGTTTTTCTACAATATCATAAACTTCCTGTTGTAGACTTTCGTGGATTCTAGAATGTAAGAAATGCGCTTATGGTCTGCTGGCATATACACACCATTGATAACCCTCCCTTCTCCCAAGTTTGCACATCTTTCTTGTATACACCACTTCTTGTGCTGCCCATATGCGTTTTTTCAAGCTTGAATGAAGGCCCCTTGTAATGGTTTCGTCTATCTCTGGGCAAGTTCACTTTCTTCCCAGAACCTACAAGGAGGACCAAGTATATCGCGTAGATGATTCCGAGCCATGCGAACGGTCCGAGAACATCATTTTCGAGGCAGACGGATTGAAATGGCATGTAAAAGTGACTTTCAACGCCAAAATTGGCATCGCAAAAAGGCGTGCCCTCCTTAGGAGAAGAAAAAGCTGGAGGCTCTAATCTGCCTTATTGACTTTCGTTCCGTTCCTCTGCTCCCCGATACGGTCAGTGAACTCGTGATCGAAAGAGCATCCTATCTGCCGTGCTCTCCAAAGCTTCCAATTAAACCACTATCTCAACCCGACTACACCGAGCCAAGTGACACCTGTTGGGTCTACACACTCCAAGAGGATGTCGCCATGCACGTACTACTTGACCACTGAGAACAGATACACTAATGGAAGATCAAATAAGCAATTCACTACGTGCTGACCGAGAATCTATCGCAAACAAATATTTTGGAAAAAATCTAGGAATATGTATAATACACCAATGTCTTCACCTGTAAATCCATCTATTTGGAGATCTCAACGCCACCGGTGACGCCCAGGATACGCTTGATGTCACCGTAGATAGCGAACTGGCCAGCAGTGATGCTACCAACCATGAACAGACGGGCACCGATACCGGCGTACGAGCCACGGAAGCCAAGCTCCTTGCCGATCTTGAACAGACGGGTCATGGTACCCTCACCAGGGGCGCCCTGGGTCTTGTTGATCTTGCTCAGCATGGTGTCAGCGGGCTGAGAAACGAGAGCGGCGGCGAAACCGGCAATGAGACCGGAGCCCAGGTTGATACCGGTCTTGGTGCTGTCGGAGGCGGTCTCCTTGTCGACGGTGCGGTAGATGCTCTCGGCGACCTTCTCGAAGACGACGAACTTGGCCATGGTGTAAGGGACCCTGGGAAGAGAATAAGCATCGTGATCGTCGCGTTCCAATGTACGGACTGGACTTACTGCTTGAAGAGCATGGGGCCGAAACCAGAGTAGAAAGCGCCGATACCCTCGTTCTTGAGGATCTTGCCGAAGCCGCTGACGAGACCGCTGGCGAACTCGGGCTGAGAGACGAGACGGATACGGGTGGCCTCCAAGGGGCACAGGGCGATATCGGCGAAGAACTCAGCAGTGGCAGACGAGGCGAGGTAGACAGCGGTGCGGTTGTTGGAGGCGGTCTCCAGGCCGAGCTGGTTGATCCACTGCTGCTTGAAGAATTCGTAACCACCGAACTTGAAGGCACCCTGCAGGAAGTAACCGGCAGCTATTTTCCATGTTAGCACTCCGGGACCGGGTAATCGAACATCGACAACGGCGTTAACTTACCGGTAGGACCGAAGCCAGTGAGGAGAGCGCCAGCACCCTCGTTAGCCACGACCTGCTTGAAGCCGCCGATCATGCCACGGTTGTAGGTGGCAGGGTCAAGCTGGATACGGGTCTTGACGCTGTATTATCGAAAAAAAAAAAAATCATGTTAGCGCTACCGTCGGTGAACAGCAGAGTACCGGATGGGCGCGGTTCAACGACCACCAGGGCCGATCATATTCACGACGCGCGATCAAGTTGGACTTACACATCGACAGGGGTCAGAGCACCGTGAGTGACGGAGCAGCAGACGGCACCAGCGAAGGCGAACCCGGAGTAGAGCTGAAGGCCGCTCATCTTCTGGGGAGCAGGGGCGACCTTCTCGGCGACCTGCTGGACGGGGGCGGGGGCGTTGGCAGACATTATTATGATACAATTTCTATATTGTATTCAAGCAAAACAAAAAAAAAGAAACGATGGACAAGAAAGACAGGAGAAGGAGAGGAGAGTGTGGGGATGCGACAGCACGAAGCAATTGAAGAGGAAAGAAAAATGACGGAGGGAGAGAAGAGAGGCAGGATTTGAAAGGGATGGCCGACTAAACAAGTGGCACTAGCGGCACCGAACCCGAAAACTTTTCGCGGGCCAAGTGCGGGAGACGCTCGGGCGGCCGGTAGTGTTCGTTATGGGACGCTTGCCACTCATCGTGGTCAATTTTCCGATCACCCGGTCAACTGATGGCATATACCTTATCCCAGTTGGTATTGAAGTGATTATGATTGGAAGACCAAGTCATTGTCTGTCAACAACGTTCCAGTTTCTGGCCAAAAATGACTAAATTCTATCCCAATTCGAGATCGCCCCAAGACTTGCTGATGTCATCGCTTGGCTTTTTTTGATGATGTAGGTCACCTGATTGGGTGTTCAATTCTCACGGTTTGCCCCGGCCATCTGTTACCTCATTGATACTTGGCATTACGATCATTTTGATTCCTCTAAATGACCACGTTGATGAGGCGCGGGTGTCTATTCCATCTGTTATTCATAATATACAATTTGACTTCTTGTGGAAAGTACAATATACAAAATAAAATTTTCATCCAGTTGATTATCGACTTGGTCCACGGTATGGCCGGAAGGTTCCTTACCTAAGGGAGCGCCACAACTCAAACGCAGCGGCTCCACCAACTTCTTCGGTGTGTATACTCCCAAGTACCTCAGATACTGAATATATATTTGATTTCTACTCCATACTTCACCCTAGTTCCCGATGGCTTACTCTTCGTCTCTTTCTCCATCAACACATTCCATCTGATGCACTGCCCTTGCGACAGATTCATACCAAAAATTTTGTCGCCACAAGCAAACAAACCCCCCCCCCCTAGGCGATGTGCGCGCAGACAGTAGATCACAAGCTGCTGCAATCTTGACTGGCATGGTTTAGTCAACATCAAGTCTATCAATGGACATGGTTTGCAATAGTGGTTGCCATGCCAAGTCGCGTGTGGAGTAGAGGTTCAGTATATGACACATAATAGGCGGTCTTGGCCGGATGACGATTCTTCCAAAGCCTTAGATTGAAAAGGGCACCTCTAGTCTTGCCAAACTAGGGGTTTAGTCAACCTGGTTTTCCTGTGTCGTAAGAAAGAGCATGGGTTTGTTGCAGCAACAGTTAGCTTGTTGAAGTGGACCGTAAGTGGAAAGAGAATGGTGAGTCGATTAAAATTTTGTTCCTGAAAGTGAACATAACTATACTTGAGACAGAGGAAAGGTGAGTTTGTAGCTTATAATGTGTGGCTGTGGGAGCGAGAATTTGCAGGTCATAAGAAGATGAAGGGGTGATCTTCTTTCAAGTCACCCACCCATATCTAATCTATACATACCGACATATGGTTCAATGCTATGCCATCTTCCGGTATATTCCATAGTGGTTATCGGACGATGGCATAAAATGGCCACTGGTCAAATAATTTTAGATCGAGTCCAAAGCTACTTATACATATGGATCATGGGCGGACACAAGAAAGAAGAAATATGGGCCCTATGGTTTCTCGATACTCTATTCTTCACAAGTAATATCGATTTCTGGACCCGAAATTGGCACGATATCTTGTATAGTCTGGTAATCATGATCGCCGTCATCTTGATCGTACATTATATACTTCTACCATCCACCCAATCAGAGCCAGAAGGCCCTGGGGTTGAGAAACGAACCGCTCTGGAGTCGGTGTCGATCACTGCAGACCTGGATGGTTTTACCAGATATCATATATCCTCCTCTGTACTTCATAGCATTAACTTTAAATAATATTTCATCCTGGCAATCACACCGACACTCGAGCCAAGTATTAGTAATACTGGCATCTTGTGTCATTTTCCATGCAGATCCTGGATTAATCCGATTTATATAGCCAAAAAGGTCTCGTCAGTCAAGTGACACCCATCAGAGCGCCCAATACTCGGGGTGACACAGTAGCCACGCCGATGAGATTGTCAGACTTCCTGCATATCAGGTTTTCAGGATCAATATTTGCTGTCATGTCTCTGCAATAACTCTGAATCCGGTATCAAGCATATCTCGTGATCATGGTGCTATCTCCTTCTTGCATCTATACTACTGCAGGCCTGTCGCTTAAGGACATGTGTTGCATACGGTCTGGCGGTTTATAAATAGCATCACCCTCCCGGTTTCGATAGCGCAGATCCATCATCCGGATGAATAACCGCACATCAGCCGTTGACATCGTGACTGGAATCCTGCCGGCTATACCTCTCACAACTGTCATATCTGGTCGTGTTTCCCTAAATAGCCAACCACGCCGTCAACCCACTAATGTTGTCTCTGCTGAGAAGCTGCGGTCCCAGAGCCAAGGACGAAAAACAACGCTGGAAGAAGATCGAAGGTGTGTTCATCTCCGCTTCTTCAGACGGTATATTTGTCCCCGCGATGGGCGGCTAACTTTCGACCAGACGATGCCGAACAACTCCACAAGCTCCCATCATGGGATGCCCCCGACAACACACTCCTCATGCAGGCCTTTGAATGGCACGTGCCGGACGATCAACACCACTGGAGTCGTCTCCGGCGCGCACTACCTGGCCTCAAATCAATCGGCGTCGACCGCATGTGGATCCCCCCTGGCTGCAAGGCCATGAACCCTTCCGGCAATGGGTATGACATCTACGACCTGTACGACCTAGGAGAATTCGATCAGAAAGGAGCACGAGCGACGAAATGGGGGACAAAGAAGGATCTGCAGGAGCTTGTGTCCTGTCTGCGAGAGCTAGATATAGACGTCTACTGGGATGCCGTCCTGAATCACAAGGCTGGTGCGGACTATACGGAACGTTTCCCAGCGGTGAAGGTGGATCCGGAACGTGGGTTTCATCCAGAATAACTACCTTCCTTGGAAGTCTGTCAAGATACTGATCCATGCTGCGGACCTTAGGGCGTGACATGGATATTATGCTGCCCCAAGATATCGAAGGGTGGGTTGGATATGACTTCCCCGGGCGCGGGAACCTCCACAGTCCCATGAAATACCACTGGCACCATTTCAGTGGCATCGATTGGGACCAGTCTCGGGAAGAGCAAACAATTTACAGAATCGATGGTCCGGGGAAACGCTGGGCTGACGATGTAAGCAAAGAGAATGGAAATTATGATTTTCTCATGTTCGCAGATCTGGATTACTCCAACCAGGAGGTGCGAGAGGATGTCCTGCGATGGTCTGAGTGGATTGGAGAACAGCTACCAGGCATAAGCGGGATGAGGCTGGATGCAGCTAAGCATTATTCGGCTGGTTTCCAGAGAGAACTTATTGACCGTGTCCGGGCACGGTTCGGGCAAGATTACTTTTTTATTGGGGAGTATTGGTCGAGTGAACTCAAGACTCTGATCGAGTATTTGGAGGTTATGGACTACCGGCTGTCTTTATTCGACGTCCCTTTGGTGGAAGCCTTTTCGAAGAAATCGCAGGTCAAGGCTGCCGATCTTCGCACGGTCTTTGGCGACACATTAGTCGCAAGCAAGCCTGAGTATGCAATTGTAGGTTTTTCATGAACCTCCTTGACCCTGGGAAACTGAGACTCACTATCTGTCAGACGTTCGTGACCAACCATGATACGGTAAGGACATCTCTCACAGAGACCACCACAGGCAATTTGTACTGACCTGTGATAAGCAACCAGGACAGTCTTTAGAAGTAAGGAACACCACGTCTACTTTTCAGACTTCACAGTGCGATTTCGATCTAACAAACCCGAACAGACTCCAGTATTATCAATTTTCAAACCCCTCGCGTACGCATTGATCTTGCTCCGGGACAAGGGCCAGCCCTGTGTATTCTACGGAGACCTCTACGGCATTGGACGCGGCGTCAAACAACCTATGATTCCATCCTGTGGCGGTAAACTGCCAATTCTTTGTCGTGCTCGAAAGCTTTACGCATACGGTTATCAGCAAGATTACTTCGACCGGCCCAACTGTATCGGTTTGTACATAACCTCATAACAGGCCATTTTGCAAAACTGACCAGGCCAGGCTTCGTCCGCTACGGCAATCTTCGGCACCCGTCCGGGCTCGCCTGCATCATAAGCAACGCAGCCGCATCGCAAAAACGTATGTATGTCGGTCGACAACATGTCAAAGAGCGGTGGACAGATGTTTTGGGGTGGCATAAAAAGACTGTCATTATTGACAAGAAGGGGTACGGGGTCTTCCCTGTATCCGCCATGAGTGTTAGTGTTTGGGTGGACTCGGCGGCGAAGGGGAGAGATACTCTCCAGGACCCTTTGTATGTTGACTGGCCATGCCTACTTCCGTGTTTTATGACCATACCGCTGATAGTACCCATGACAGTGATACTAATATTCATGGGCATTGAGGGCGGGACAAGCTGTGTGTACAATGTTGGTAATATAATGTTGGGATATCAGTCAATTCAAGCCCTATACCATACGTTGGTCAAAAATTTGGTGTAGCGTTATGGGGTCATTTAACCGGCTCACCTCAACGCCGAGGGTGAAGCGTTCGTAGTCCATCGTTGTTTGCTAGTCAAAAACTCTGGCACAAGGGTATACTAATGATGGTTTTGGAGGCGAGAACCAATCTAATCAGATTCCTAGCCTGACATATGACCAATACCCCAAATCCAGACTGGGAACAGTCTTTGTTCATCCCCGCATTATATCCTCGGACTCGCGGTTGGACCTCATCCCTTCCCAACGATGGTTCGCACGTTCTAGTGTGTGAGCGGCAAGAGGACCAAGACCTAGCTGCGCGACCTGGGCAAGAGCCCTGATGCAGAACCTGCATGGCCAGATTTCCGATACGCACTCGGTCTCAGGCCCTTGGCAGAACGGCAGAACTGGATTACCCTGGAGTCGGACCGGAACTGGCTCACTGGAAGGCGACTAGCCGGGTGACCCTTTCGCGTCCTTATATGTCGCCTGACTGATCCTGTCCTGTATACGCGTTTCCAAGGATGTTTGATTATCTTTCAGGGTCAAACCTGCTCTTATATTTATATCCAATTTATTGGACCTCATTCAATCATACTGATTGGCGTGTTTAGGCATGTATGAAATGACACACCCCACCTTAAACAGCTTGCCAAGCAAGCTTGAGAACTCCTAAAGACACTAGTTGAATCCTGCACGCTAACGAAGCGTTTAGTCGAGGTCATTACCATACTCGCATGTCTTCTATTCTAATGCCCTGTGTTGGTTACAGGGATAACGTTTGGAAGGATAGCAAGCTCTGTCAGAAGAGCGGCTGCAGGCTCTTGTCGCCGGTGAAGAACCGGTCACTTCATGCTAACCGATCGTTGAGGATTCAATGATCGAACAAATCTCGCATAGCGGGAAAAGCGGGGTGGTTATTATGATGCTTCCGTCCTCCTGCTCCTTCTCACGTTCTAGACCTACCTCTATCTATCAGGATTCAGAGGAGCCTTTCTTGTTTTCGCTAGCTCTTGCTGGTTTTTACCCCAACATGTTTCTTTTTTAGAACTGATTCTGCTAAAAAATCAGCCTCATAATCTTCGATCCTCTCCCATCGACATCGAGCATATCCCATTAGGGATATACGTATATTGAATAACGGCACGGTATCCGTGTCTGCCACCATGCAGCTATCTAATAGTTCGGGTTGAAATCCCAACGCTGATCATCGCATACGAAACAGGACCTGCATGCGATCAACACGCCCGGGTCTACCTTAGAACCTCGCCTGAAGGCCTAGTACGAAAGAATGAGACGTCAAGTCGATGAATTCTGCACAGCGTGGATGTGGCTCCGCTTGATAAGATCATATAAGCCAAGGGATCTCTATAGTCAAGAATAGAACAGCCATCGGAAAGGGAACACTGTTCAATTCTGCAGTAAGGCAATTGATTCATCCTCGCCAGACACCGGCCCACGCTAAGACACCTTGGAGGGTGAAAAAGGAGACTACGGAGATGAATGGAGAAAACGCGGTTAGGCCACCCATGATCGTCTTTTTAGTCTTCTCGCTATCTTTTTGGCCCTTCTTTTCCATGCGTGGATCAGGAGTCAGTCAGTGCTGGAGATTTTCTACTACTTTTCGTTCTTCCTCCCTCCCCTCTAGTCTCCCATCAGTTATTCAATCGATCATGTCTGCATTCGTTTAATTCATTGATCACTGTCACTCGCTTTGTTGTCCATCGTTCTTCTATTCCTGGGCCTGTTCGATACAGATGCCCAATGTCCGCTCTTTATAATATCGATCAACCCAAGGGTTACCAAATGACCAGCCCCTCCTACACAAGCGTTTGGGGGCAGAATACCAGCGGCCTATCCTCCCCTGTATACCCGGGTTCTGCATGCCTGCCACAAGGATATCCGACGGAGTACCGGGTCGCGATCGAATCAGGGCCATCTCAGCGCCCGTGGCAGTTCCTGGCGGATGTCTCTTCATATCTGCTCCTTGTGGGGTACGTTCCGAACTTGGCAGGATGACCAGATCGACCGATCCAAACTGACAGGCGATGGTCTCCACAATCCAGATACCTCGTGTTGCCTCTTTCGTTCAATGATTCGAAGTATAATGAACATATCGACAGAACAGGCACCGCCGTGGCCGCGGCAGTGTTCATTGGAGCGGGGTACGCTCTATCGATTATGCTCCTCGCTGCGCAGTTTCGCGACCGGGACTATATGATCTACTCTCTAATTCTGTGGGTCGATTCCAACCGTCTTGCTCTCGTTCTCAAGAGCAATTCCAGTCTAATGCGTCGCAGACCTCAGATACCCACCAACCTGCTAGGAGTCCTCAATGCGCTCCTCAATATTTTCATTCGGGATCTGCTCCCACTCCACTCCAGAGAGGTGGCGGCGATCGCTCTCCCCAGCGCCGTCGCCTTTTTCTGCACCCTTGCGGCATTGAGCATACACGCCTTGACCTCGATCAAGATCACCCGACGCAGTACCCCCGACCGTGAGACGGTCCTGCTGACCGAGGAGGAGCTGCAACGGCAGCAGCTTCTTCGGCTCCTTCAGGACAAGAGCGGCAAAAGAGCCTCGAAGGGCGTGCATAGTACTTTCAAGGTCAAGCTCTCAGGGGCATGAGACCGCCAACGTACACCTTTGCGCCTCCCAGTGTCAGCTGTCGGAGTTGACGATGTCTTCGTGTGTGCCGCACAGCCTGAAATGATGATGTCATGCAATTCGTATAATATTATTATCATAATCTTCGCTATAACGGTGCCGGATACTTTGAGCACTGTGTTTCAGCTCGGGTGACGATGGAGTGTCACGCTCTTCCTTCCCAGATTCCTTCGAGTCGCTCGGCCTAGGGCTGGTCACCCTTGCATGCTTGAGCAATGGTATGTCGAGTGATCCAAGTGTACTGGCTCAGAATGGAGAGTGACAACATCCCACGAGGATCCGTGTCCTTCACATGGGGTGTCAGTCATTGATGAAGAAACACGATCGTCATGGATCGGGGGATCTGTCTGGCCGGTGCTTGTTATTACCATCATGATTAATAATCATTCCGTTCCTGAATGTATACTTTTTCTGTGTTGTTCAAAAGAGACGTCGCTGCATAAGACGTGAAAATGCCGAGATTTCTTGACAAAATTACTGTTATACACCGTTTGTGCAGAGCGGAGACCAAATCCCATTATTCAGCAACATCCCAACCATGGATCGACGTAACGCCTCGGCTATTACCCGATTAGGATCCTCAATCTTACCCCGGGCCGACGCATGGAAAAGGGAAAAAGGATCTCTCTGTCACCTGCAGAACTTCCTTTGCCCCTGACCCTGTCGTTAGATCTTTAATTTGCTGCATATTCCTTCTTTTCTCTTTTATTTTCTTATTGTTCTGCGTTTTGTCTTTTCATCTGCATAGACTCCCCTCCATGGCGAACCGAGTGACCCTGTTTGAGCCCCCGCCACTGGATGCTACCAGGGCGCCGATCGAAAATGTTCTGGACCTAACGCCAGTAGTCGATATTGGGCCGGTATGTCTCTTTGTATCGCTCTCCTGCATTGGATGGCCTTTTTCTGACCCGGCTTTCTCTTCGCCCACAGGATGTCTTCACGAACACTCGCCCCCTCTGGCATCCCCCCGGTGCGCGGGGTATATACGGTGGCGCGGCCATCGCGCAATCACTTGCCGCGGCAATGCGCACGGTGCCCACCGACTTCGCCGTCCACAGCATGCACTGCTACTTTGTCCTCGCGGGCGACTCCGAAATCCCGATCTTATACCACGTCGAACGAGTGCGCGATGGAAGAAGCTTCATCACCCGAACCGTCCAAGCGCGCCAACGCGGGCGTCCCATCTTCACCACCACCATGAGTTTCAGCAAAGCCAACAGCGGAGGGGAAAAGACCCTCCAACATGCGGCTTCGATGCCCGATATTGCGCTCCCGAAGGAGCCCACGCCGGGGTCGCGGAGAACCTTTGACCAAACGGGCGGTGGTCCTTTCGAGTCGAAAAAGGCCGGCATCACGAACCGTAAGCGGTTTCCATCCGCCCCCTCCGCCCTCTTTTAGGGGGCAACCGGTCTAGATGCTAATACGCAATGTTAGGGGCCTCCTCCAACGCCGAAGACAAGAAGGTCCGCCGCTTTTTGCGAGCCCGGGGGAAGATTTCCGAGACCGGTGGCCACCAGGCGAATCTCTCCGCGCTTGCATACATCACAGACAGCTTTTTCATCGGCACCGTCACCCGTGTGCACGACATCCCCCGGTTCACCTCGCCGCAGGAGCTCGAGCGGGCGTTAAATGCGCTGAAGAACCCGTCCGACCTGGACGACGAGGACATTGCGCGCGCACTCAAGGAGCTCAAGGAGGAGGAGGCGCTGGAGCTCCGCCGTCGGCTCGAGGGAGCTTTGAGTAAGGTGACGGCGGAGAAGAACAAGGCTGACCGCAAGGAGGTCGGCATGATGGTCAGTCTGGACCACTCAATCTATTTCCACAACCAGTGGGCGTTCCGCGCGGACGAGTGGATGCTCACGGAGATGGAGAGCCCGTGGGCTGGTGAGGGTCGTGGTTTGGTGCTGCAGAAGATTTGGTCTAAGGATGGGGTGTTGATCGCCACATGCACGCAGGAGGTATGTCCTTTCTTTTCTTGTCCTTGGCTACTTGTGACACGTGCTAACGTGTAATAGGGTGTTGTGAGGTTAAAGCAGGACGAGAAGCCTCGCTCGAAGATCTAGGGGTACTTGTCTATCTTTGATTTCGGTTTTTTTCTTTCTTTTTACATTTCGTTATAGAGCTCTCTGCACAATGTCTTTCTTTTGTTTTGTTTATATAATATACACCGATACACCGATTGATGCTAATCAGCTTATATGTTACTTATAACTATTCCTTGTCCCAGCTCCTTGCATGTGTGTTTTACATTTAGCACAAATATCTAACTTTCATATGTACCACTACTCTCTCGCCCTAACCTCACTGGACAGTGACAGTAGTACATTGTGGATCTGATTGAACTCAGGTACAATTGTATGTAGACCTACAAAAAACAATAGTCCTTCTAGCTAAGACTATGACAAAGTAGCCTAATAACCTAGCTATGACTGGGAATCTCCTTCCATTAACTTTTCTAAGTCAGACGAGTTGGTTTGCAAACATAACATTGACGATGCTTAACGTGCAACAAACACATAGCCACCCAGTATGGAAAATAGACCACCCAATCCATGCAGAAATGACTTCTAAGAACGTCATAAAAAAAAAAAAAAAAAAAGGTCATAATCCTACAAAGCTCCCCATCATCCCCATCCTACCCCACACCTCATCACTTACACTTCCATCTTCTCCATCTTCTCACTCTCCATTCGATCTCTCTTTTCGCAAAACTCCAAGGCTTTCGCACCCCAGATTCCACGTCCCTTATACTCCCCCACATAGTCCGGCCAGCTCTTAATCTCCTTGGCCAGGTTCCGCAGCTCCTCTATCGGGAGCTCATCCAGCGGCGTCAGAATCGTCTTGACGCCGAACACGATGGTCCCCGTTTTGGGCAGCCGACGGAAGGTCTGTCTCTCGCGCCGGATGACTATATCCTGGGGCGCGGGGTCCGGGTTGTCTTCGGAGAGGGTGGTGGGACGGTAAAGTACCTCGAATAGGTCCTCGCCTGGGTGCTTCACTTCCACGAAGTAGTTTGATCGTTCCATCGGGGAGCTTGGAGTGAGGCGTGCGAGAAATCTAGAAGGTGAAATGGTTAGTCGTTGTTTCTCCCTTTTATATCGTCGCCATTGCTATCTTGAGACATGGTTATTTACTCACTTGCTGACGGAATTGGCCACGTGCTGGTGCCACAGAGGGACCGGATTGTGAAGCTTGGAGATCGTCCATCCGATCCGTTCCTGAACCGTCCATCCTACAGGGAAGAGGCTTGCGCTGGCGGCGCTATCAAGAGTATATTCGTCAGTATGATGCATGCATGCGTCCGCTTGAATGGGTAGGGGTCCCTCCACTCACAGGTAGTACTCGTCATCCTCGTTTTTCAACAACACGCTCAGGTCCTCCATGGTCAGCCGGACCGCGATCTCCAGGGGATCCATTTGATGGTTGTCCCCGCCGAAGACGAAGGTCTCCCCTGTCATCTTGTTGTAGACAACCGTTTCGGGCCCGGACCTCTTCCGCTGGAACATGTTCGGGAATCGCTCGCAGAGGAACTCCACCACTTCGTCCAATGCCTCCACGCATGCGTCATACGACTCGGGCAGACACTGGAGGACCTTGCTCTTTTCTTGCTGCAGCAATTGACTTCGGATCTGGTGCTCGTCCATGTAGTTCTTGTCGATCGTAAGCCAGTTCTGGGCGTCAAGCTTCCGCACGTCCATCATGACTCGGTACCGCTCTCGGCCCCTGATGGGCTGGGCAGGGTACGGCGCGATATGTTTGATGTCATTGCAATTGGTATTCTTAGGAAGCTTCGATTCGGAACGCGATGAGCCTTGGCGCCATTGTCGGAGCTTGACGACGACGACGGACAAAATCAAGGTTACAATCCCAGCCCATGTCAGGTAATTCATTTCCTTGTTCCCGCGATCCCAAGGAACACGGAGAAAGAAAAAAAAAGAAAATGGTTTACAAAGGAAATCAAATCCAATGGTTGAAAGAACAAACTCCTTTTCTGCCGTCTCTCAAGTCATGCGACAATTCGCGAGGAGGATCTTAAGAGGCAAGATGAGAAAAAAACAAAAGAAAGATGGACTGAAAGGAAAACCGCAACATGGCGAACCTTGTCTTCATGAGGGCAATGGCTCCAAATATATTGGCCCGGTGAAGTCTGGGACCGATCATCAAAAAGCTGGGTCAGACGATTAACTACACGACGCCTCTGCTCCTCTCTCTCTCTACATGGGGGGAGCTGGGTTAAACTCTGATACGATCTGCTCTTTTTTTCCCCGCAAAAGCCGCAAGACGCCGCCCTTTCCCCAAAGGAGAAAGTATCCACATGATCCAGCGGGCTTCCTCAGCTGTCTCATTTTTTCTTTTGTAACCCCCCCCCCCCCATGTAGCTCCACTGGGGGGCTCGTTTGGGTGGACGGGGGTGGGTGGTGTGGTTGGGGAGGTGGAAGCAGGATCCGTCAGGAGATGAGCTTCAAGTGGGTAAGCAGCGCGAAAGAGGAAGAGAGAGGAGAGGAGCAAAGGAAAGACGTAATGCAACCCATTTTGATCCGCAGCTGAACCAAGGTATGTATCGAGACTGCTACGGTACTATCGCTAGTCATGTACGTACTAATCTAAAACCCGAGGACGAAAGGGAGGAGGAATGGGGAGCCGAAACGATCAATCGTCAAGGCTACAGCGGCGAGAGCTTGAGGGCGTCCGTGCGGGGATACCCGATTGATTGGGGCTTATTGGAGACAGACCAGAAACAGACCTCGTGAGCTAGGGAGCAGACCGAGAGAGAGCGATGCCAGTGTCTAACAGTTCCTGCGGTTCCGCTCCAGCGGTATTCGTCTTTTTCTTCCGACGCAGACGCAGAAAATGCCCCTCGACAACGCGTATGATCTAAGAGTTACGGGAGAAAGGGGGAAAAGCAAAGAAATACCGCACGCAGGTCGAAGAAAATTAAATCCAAAATGGAAAATGGAAATCAAAAATGGAAAGCGCAGGAGCTCATTGACAGACAGCCGATACCACCACGACCAACTACTACGATGTAATACGCTGTTGTGCGACCGAACAAACAATTAAATTCTAAGATGACTAGGATCGCAACGCGTGGGATGTGCAGCGTGGCCGAGAGACCATCATCCCCAACAACCCCAGTGAAGTCACACACTGTCCATTTCTGGGACGACCGTCGGCTTTTCCTCTCTCTGTGTCTCTCTCGAACATACATATACGCTACCATTGAAGATGGTCATTCGGAGCTCTACGACTGGCTGGTCGAGAGCTAGGCTAGCTGGGCATCATTCAGTAGTCCCGCTGGACTAGAGACGCCCGAGAGGGGTGGGTTCACTTTGCGTATGATGCATGGAGGCGACATTTGACGTACTATGAGGTGTCCTTGCAGTCCCCATTTTGATCATCCTCACTAACCCTCTGCTCTCCGCGGCGACATTGAGCCCAGTGCCGACTAGGAGAGGGGAGGCGCCACGGAGACGGTATAGGTCCTAGGCACCGACGACGCTTGCCATGAACCCGACTAGTGGGAATCGGCCCAGACGACGGTGCAAGGGTAGAAACTAGAAACCATTTGGCCATGCCAAAAACAACCCCGGCCGGCGATCCACTCCAGTCTGGATTTGCGCTCTGCCCTTTTTCCCTCTTTTTTTTTTGGACTGCGCGGCGAGTGGGCCCAAAGGACCGAGTTGCACGACTCCACACTTGCTTTCCATCCGGTACCCACTATTCACTATCCACCCTGGCCAGACAGGGACCGAAGACCGACAGGACATCTGGGGTTTGCGCTGCAACCGCTGTGAATCTCGCGCAAAAGCGCGCTTGCCGCAGAGTATTCCAAGCTAAATCCAATCATCATGTGGAAACGACCCCATCAATTAGTGAGTAATTTAATGAATTATCTTTGCTGTTTTGAGATGGTCTTGATGGAGACTTTGCTCAGGAATGCGCCTTTTTTACTCTCTTCTTGTGGCTCACTCGGTTTATGCAGCAGGCCCATCTGCTGGATGTAGCATCAGCCGAGCTTGATCATTTTTCTACCCTTCATCTTCATTCTGAATTCTACTACGTAGTATTTTCTCTCCTGTCATATTTTCTCATAATAATATCAATGACATTATAGTCAATTCCATCCCCCCTCATTGCCTAATCCCATTCCCTGATTTGATCGAATCCCCTACCGAGCGACACGTTGATGTTTACTTTTTCCTTCTCTTCCGTTTTGTCCCCCCGTTCAGTCAACCCACCGTCCAGTCAGTCGACAACGACGACTTTCATCCTTACTTCCTTCTGCTGAGTGGTCTGACGCAGCCGGAGCACCGACCAACTGGGCTCAAGGGCAAATGCTCCGAGTGACATTCGCACGGCGCGATGACATCGTCGTTTGTCGTTGCTTTTTTGGATGCCAGGTTGTCCGTTTCTGGAGATGGGGGCAGATGGCAGAGTCTGTGAATCCATCTTTTTCCGGAAACTATCATTCTTTTCTATAGTTTTTTCAATCATTTACTTTTATTTTGGTTCAATCTTTGTTTTTCTTACGTATACAAACACTGTGGCCATTAACCAACTGTGCACATACTCCAACCAAGCCATGGTCGAAACCCAAACTCGTCCATCCTCTGAATCAAACGGAAAGGAAAGATCAAATGAAAAAGGTAAAAAAAAAAAAAAAAAGGAAAATCGATCGATCCTCCCTAGTAATCATCAAATGACAATCCCGGGATTGACACTCACCAATTCCCCAACCAAACGGGACTACTCCGATGCTGGGTGGCGGGCTGGCGGGCGGGCAGGCAGGCTGGGCTGGGCCGGGCTGGGGCTGGACTGATGGGAGGAGAGACCTCCTCGACAAGACATCCGCCATCGTCGCCTATAATAAATATAGAGCAACAGGCGAAGGAAGGACGCGACGAAGGTCGAGACGGGTCTTTTCGTCGAATGTATCTCTACTTACTTGGGTATTGTGATGCCTGTTGCGCCAAGGGTGGATCCATCATCCATTCATCTACTCCGTAGGTTTTTGAGAGGGGGGAAGCAAGCTCAAGCTGGAGCTCACCCACTCACTCGCCTCGTTCTATCGTAAGTCAAGCAGAGTAGGCACATAGCTAGAGCTAGCTGTATCGAACGGACCCCACGGAGAAACTGGTCCGCACGAAGGAAGGTGGAGCACGAGTTAGTACTTTTGCCTTGTGATTGGGGCTATATTTTCCACTCTTCGAGTTCAGGTATAGGGTATAGGACCAAGCGCGATTTGACTTTTCAATGTTTTATTTTATTTTTTTTTTTTATTTTTATTTGTTTTTTTTCGTTGTTGTTTGTTTTTGTCCGATGGATAGACAGAGTTCAGTCCGACGAGGCGATTCTGGGGTATATTCTGGGGTAAACGTACGGAGGACTCCGGGGTCGAAACTACCTAGTGAGTCTGTTGGGATTTGATTGGGGGGGTTGGGTCTGCAGGTTCGGGATCGTCGTTGGATGGAGGATGTAAAAGTTTGTATGTGGTTGATGTCCGCGTAGGTGGCGTTATATTATGGTTTTTGGTGTTTGGGTTTGATGATATATCTTGTGATAATACTGTGAGAGTTGGGTGGATAGAGGTCGGTGGTGTCTATACCATGAAGCATACAAAACTTGATATAGATAAAATATACAAAGCAAATATCACAAAGCAATACCTACCTATCTCGTCCATCTACATATCCAACCACCATCCCATTCCATCCATTCCATCCCAAGCCACAATCCCAACCCCAAATCAACAACAACAACAATACAACAACAAGAGCAATATCCTAATCGGTCAAACCAACAGTACGTAAAAGAATGGCATTCATTCACCAGCGTCGCAAGTCACACGGGGATGGAAACGTCCAACTTGCTTACTGTGAGCCAATTGCTGCCATTGTCATG
The DNA here is from genome assembly GCA_002850765.1 of Aspergillus taichungensis. Taxonomy (NCBI): domain Eukaryota; kingdom Fungi; phylum Ascomycota; class Eurotiomycetes; order Eurotiales; family Aspergillaceae; genus Aspergillus; species Aspergillus taichungensis. Next base: position 194,477 of record KZ559519.1, on the reverse strand, counting down.
CTGGTCGTATAGTAGTCATGATATTGATGGCTGGCTGGTGACATACATGGTGATGATGTCGATTGAACACCCCGCTTCATATCCTAGCTCATTCCGCTCGCGTGTTTGTTTGTTTGTTTGGTTGTTTGGATGGATGGGTGGATGGATGGGTGGATGGATTGTTGTCGGCGTTGCCGCGGGTTTGCATGTGCTTTGTTGAAGATGATGAGGAGGAGGAGGAGGAGGAGGAGGAGGAGGAGGATGATGATGATGATGCTTATGCTGCAGGTGGACGTATGTAGCAACTAACTGATAGTAAATGGTGGTATGAAGAAAAGAAAGAAAGAGGAGGATGAGAGGAGGTCCATCAGATGCCATAACTGTCCATCTTTCACAATGGATGACACAATCATTGACCTTACCTTTCATACCCAACTATACCTATTCCCATATCTACTACGTAGTAAGGATGGGATACCTACCTACTACTAACTCTTGTAGAGTCAAGACTGTATGTCATGTGTGATCCAATCTTACTATCTAGTACTATGATCTATACTCTAGTAATCACTCTACTCTATCTGGCAATCAGGTGAACTAAACAGAAGATGTATACAGTGGAACCCAAGTCTTCAAGTCCAGTTGATGTCCTACCAGGTATCTTATCTTATACTAATCAAGCGTATACAATGAACCTCTCATTCTGTACTCCGTATTCAAAATAAATAGATTTAAAAAATCAATAGTTCGGCTTAGCTCGTATAAAGGTATCCGGCAAGAAATGAAAAAAGAAATGAAAGAAAGAAATAAAAAACTACTACAAGCCACGAAGAAAAGAATAAAAAGTATCTCCACCAGCAACCCACCCCATATCAACATGTATAAGGTAATGAAAGAAGGTTGTAAGGTAAAAGATAAGAACAACGCCATCCTGTGCAATGTGGATCGTAGATTCGCTCAAGCCCATGATATCAGATCATACATGTCATATCATATCATATCATATCGGTCGGATGTGGCTGGGCTGCGACTGCACTTCTTTATTGGGTTTTGGGTTTGGGGTTTGTTTTGATGCTGCGTCCGGTCTGAGAGATGATCACCGGAATTTGGCTCGGCAGCGGCCCATGATTTCGCCCTGGCAGACTAATTCCGCGCTGAACTCGCTGCCGTCTAGCGTGAGGTAGATGTCGAAGTAAACTCGGTAGAAGGTTCCCTGGGGTGTGTCCATGCGTTCAAAGTCGGTTTCAAGGTTCTTGCGCGAGAGATCTGAGGTGAGGGTGACGACTTCCTTGATGCCTGTTTGGATTAGTATGGTTCATATTTTTTTTTTTTTGGAAAAAAGAGAAAAACTTACGAGGATCCTTCGTATATTCAGGACAGACATCCTCATCACAAGCGTACAGAATATCTTCGTACATGAGGGTCGCACCGGGCGCGACCTGTCGGAAAAAGCTGACCTTGACCGGCTCGCCAATCTTGACTCGTTCGCCCTTTTGGACGAAGATCTGGCGGGTGTACTTGCAACGATCGCGGCCATCCAGACTGGGAACCCGGTACTGCTCCGGGTGGTAGCCTTCCTTGAACGGCTGCAGCGTGGCCATGAGGTAGTGACGACGCGCGACACGGTGCGTAACCACGCGTTCCGTGATACCGGCGGTCACGGCGCCCTTGACGATGGCGGCTACCGAGTCCATCGGCCGGACCACCTTTGCTTGGTACTGTGGCGGCACATGGAGCTTGATCTGCTGGAACAGATACTCCGATGCACCGAAACCACCCACGACGAGGACGTTCTACCAACAGTTAGTCGGGTTGACAGTATCGAAACAGAAAATGGTGGTCATACCTGAAGAGACCGATTCTGGGCCTGGATGGCGATGATCTGGTTGCGGACCAGCTCGAGGATGCGGTTGACGACGGGCTCGAAGCACTGGAGGATCTCCTCGTTGGTAAAGGTCATGTACCCCTCCTCAATGCCGGCATCCGGAAAGTCCGCCTCAATGCCCACGTCCACCGCCCACTTCTGCCCGTTGTTCCGGAAGTCGGCCTTGATCCGGTTCTCAAAGTCCATGATGCACTTGGCGTAGACCTTGCCAGCCGTGCGCGAACCGTCCGGCAGCTTCATCTTGCGGATCTTGGCGCGCAGGATATTGCTGAAGTTCCGGTTCAGCGCGGTCGAACCGCACGAGTCGCCCGATCCGGCGGTGCATTCGGCGACGCTGAACGGCTGCTCCTCCTCGACCTCGTAGGCGATCAGATCGACGGTTCCACCGCCGCAGTCGACGATCAGGATGGCGTCGCCGACCTTCAAGTTGAGCAGGCCGGTCTTGGCGCAGAAGATGGCGGCGGCCTCGGGCTCGGAGACCAGGGTCAGACGGTTGTCGTTCTCGTCCCGCAAGAAGCCCGCCTGGAGGGCGGCCGCGCGCGTGGCGGCCTTGCCGGCGTCGTTCCAGATGGCCGGCACGGTGAGGTAGTATCGGATGTTGCGCTCCTCTCGCGTAAATACCTCACCCAGCGTCTTCTGCAGCTGGGCGCGCATGGCCTGGCGCAGCTTGAAGAGGTAGTCGGCGGCGACATCGATTTCGGACTTGCCGGGCGGCAGGGGCGGGAGGTTGATGGGGTCGATGTACGTGTTGCCGGACAGCATGAGCTGCAGCTTGAACCACTCGACCTTCTGCACCCCTTGCTTCGGATAGCCGGTGGGGGCGAGGGCATCGGCGATATCAGGGCCCCAACCCACGACCTTCTGATACTGGTCGTAGTACAGGACGGTGGGAATCTATGACAAAGAAAAAAAAAAAATGAATCAGACGGTCAGCGGGGTTGTCTCACCCGGAGGATTTGCTCTCGGGATGGAAGGATGCCGCAACCCGGAAGGGGCGGTGAGAGTGGGAAAAGAGGGAGAGTCAGGGGGGAATCAAGAGTCAACCCAACCCACCTTTTGTTTGGTGTGCGTGCCAGCTCCCGGCCATTCTGTGATAATATCTTCCCTCGCCTCGTTGTTCGTGGCAAAGGCAAACGCAACACCGGAGAAGGTGGTGCCAAAGTCGATCCCCACGATCAGCTGAGCCTTACTCCGACCGGCTCCTTCGACCTCGACGGCGGGATTGCGCATGGGGTATTGCTGCGCCTGGGGCATGCCGGGAGCCATGCCATGGGGCGCCGGAGGTTGCATGCCATAGCCGGGAGGGGCACCCATATGGGTTGCGCCTGGGGGAGCGTAGGGCATGTTGGTGTTGAGCGGGGGCGGGTGGTGACCGGGCGGCATGGGACTCGTGGGGCGGGCGGCGGTGTTGTAGGTATAGCTGGGGGGACGACCCAGTTGGTTTTGGTTATTCATGGGGAGGCTGGTAGAGGAGGAACTGTGGCCGGAGGGAGGCGAACTGGGGGAGGTGGTGGACGCCGGAGCGGCGGCGACGAGGGTATGGGTGCTGGCCTGACCACTGGAGACGGAGGCGTCCGGCGACGTGGTGGGAGAGGCGAGTTGTGGAGGAGGGAGCTGAGGTGGAGGAGCAACAACGGGTTGGGAGTGATGTTTGTTGCGTTTCCCAAAGCCAAAGGACTTTAACCGGGAACTCATCAGGTCCATCGAAGGGGGGGGAAACGATTATGAAGCTGAAATAAGAGGGGGGAAAGAGGAGATGTGTAAGAATTAAACAAACCAAACAGAAATAAAAAAATAAAAAAACTAAACTAAAAAGACCCGACAAGATGACTGGGAAACAAAGACGAGGGGGAAAAAAAGAGGCAGTGTTGGTTTCTGCTAAGCCGCACGGTGAGAACGAGTGAGAGCGGGGGGTAAATTACAGCCAACGAAGGAATACGAGATGGGAAGTATTTCTAGGAAGACCCATTCAGGATGCACATGGAGTAGGTAGTGAAATTGGACTGTTCTGGAATGTAGATGAGATGATTGAATATCTGCTATAATCTCTATTCATCGTACATGAAGACAGATAGAGGAAGAAGAAGAAGAAGAAGAAGAACTATTAATAGAGCAGATCCATTGATCCAAACATGATGCCATGTTGGGCGGTTCATCGCCCCCAATCCATCCCGTACCATACCGTCTCATACCGTAATTCTGGTTTCTTACCAGGTCAGGGGACTCTGCTGGTGATCCAGTTCCTATTATTCATCGTGGCTTCTCGTGGCTGTCTTTCTTGGCAACGTTGGAAATCTTCCGAAGACAGGCAATTCATCAACTGGGAAAGCCCTTCTGGTCTGAGGATGTCAAGAGAATGGAGAATGAGAATCAACATGGTGAATGGAGAATCAGAATAGAAATGGGGATCAACCCCAGGTTCTGGTGGGGATAGAGCCTCAACCAAACCCATGATTGAACGGGGTAACCGTTAAACCCACATGAATGATAATCAACCCATCAGGCACCAGAATCTCTCCTCGTTCCCCCTCCATCCAATATACTGGTTCGACATCAAACAAAAGTGAACAAACCCTCATGGCAGCCTTATCTAGCCTGACAACCCGTCGGGCCTATCTTCATCGCGCGTCCACTGCGGCTGAAGATGGTCGTGCCGATCCCTGTCACGTTCCATACTAGTCCATACCGTCATCCCCTTCCTGTTCCCGTCAGCCTGTATCGTGGATTCCTCCCTCTCTCCCACAAGGCAGACTGCTCTATACTTAGTATCCTCCTGCTCCTTATAGGGCTCGCATCTGACTGTGCTTGGGGGCGCGTTGTGGCTTTGTGGATTCGCTCGGTGGCTGGGTCAGGGTCGACCCTCTCTGGTCGAGAACGTAAAGGAGTCCGATGCTTGATGATGGACCGGGGCGGAGTTGGTCGAACTTGTATACAGATTGTGAACAACTGTTTTTCTTGCAGTTCCATGTGATTGATTCAAACTTCTGTGCTTGCTGGATCGGGTTGTATTATGCGATGACTGATCTCTAGGGTATCCTCAATTAATCCCAGACAAGATCGTATAATTCCAGGCAAGACCATGTCGGACTAATATCTAACCAATCTACTCTATCAGATTGAGGCGACTCAGTAGGGAGGACGGATCATGAGCCCGGAAAGCACTCAAGAATCACTAATATTGAATTATAGTAACTATTGCAAGTCTGTCAAGAGCTAAAAGTAAATAAGCAAATTGTGTCGTGGGACTGTGTGGCTAGTTGGCGGGTTGATGGATTATTTTTGGGTCTTACATTTATCCCAGTATATATATCACTGGGAGTGCACGCCTACGGTACATAACCTGTCAGATAAAACGACTTCCATCCAATTTTAAACACCATATTATAGTTGAATCTAAAGCATCTCAAGTGGAACAATTATACTATACCATTTCATAGCCCATGATTAGAGTATCAAATAAGCTTATATATAGAAACTAAGTATATATTCAAGATATGGCCAAAACAAATGAACCCTGTCAGAAGTAGTAAAAATCTGTGAATGATAATAATCGCATAGAGAGCAAATTTGCCAAGTAGATTGATAATGATCGATAATGAAACAAGTATGAAAGGAAGAAGAAAAAGAGAAGCTCTATATGCTCGGTAGGTATATGTCGGATAGTCACCGTTCTTCCATAAAATATAGTGATTCATGAGCAAAGCATACCGGATCTTCGCATATATAAGACATTGCCTGGTCATTCCCTCTACTTCTACAAGTTAGACTCGTGTTGATATACATAGTGATTGACCATTGCCAACTTATTCCCTTCACAGGGCACGGGTCTCCAAGATTAGGCGGACGGTCATGTAGAGCGGACGAGCCGACGGGTATTCGGCCAGGTAGTCCTGGATGTACTCAATTGATGACGGCAGGCCGTCCCCGCACGAGAACCGCACCGGGAGGCCCGTGGGGACATGGACACCCGTGAGGATAGACCAGTGCTTGTCGCCTAGATACACATGGTCATCGAACCATGGGCTCTTCCGCAGAGTGCCCTGCACCGTACGCAGAATATGCGTGTACACATACAGCACTTGCGGCCGGGTGGCACTCGGCTTCCGAATGCTGTCAATCGAGCGCGCGGGATTTGGAACCAGGATGATGAAGTCCAGCCCAGAGTAAGTCATAATGAGTCCCGTCCGTCGTGATCCGATAACCTCGGGGGGTTGCGGTACAGTGTCCCGCAGAAGACTGATCACTTCTCATGCAATCCGATTCATTGTCTCTTGTTCCGGCGGGGTGGGCGTCAGGTAGCTCTCGAGCGCTTGAATCTCAGCATGCAGTGTGACATCCTACAACATGTCGAGTTTCATGAGCACCACTCACCTCTATTCCATAGAACAAGACCCTATTTTCAGTATATATCCAAGCCTTCCTGCTTATAAGCTGTGCTGATACCAAACAGAACGGTCAGCCCCCTGATTTGACTAAAGCTTAATCTCCCTCTTGGTAAAAATATACGCAGCCATATCCATATCCATGACCTATCTGGGGATTCAAAAAGAAAAGCATCTACAATCAATATAATACAGACTGTTGTCTGTACTAGATGTGGGATAATCAATGGAAACAGTCCAGCATAGTGATACATTTGACGATGCGAATACTATGGAAAAGGTTATAAATGGTTGCAAGATTGCAAGAAAGGTCAACATACAAACTGTGACACTCAAATGAGTTCTCTATTTCGGGCGCATCTGGAAGGCACCGAAGCTGGCAAAGACTGCCTCTTGGGATACAATACAGATAAATGGCATAATGTGTTGGGGATACCAACATATTCAAGTCCTCCCTAGGTGCTGTTCAGATAGCACTACAGATATATGGCATAATGTAATGGGGATCTCAATAGTTCAAGCCCTTTCAAAATGCTGTTATTACTTTGGTGCAGTGGCTAATATAATGTCAATGCTCATCTGAGCTCTGGCGTTGCCATGTCTATTACCTAGTTTCGAGTACCAGATTGAGCTCTGATAGGATAGACGGGATACTAGCAGCAATCAATTTTGCTTCCACGGATTTGATAATCTACGAGATTTCCAAATGACCTTTGAGGAGGGCTAGATCTTATAGAGAGTGTAAACTACAGACATAATCTGAATAGACCCTGCTTTGTAGACAGTGGTTGATAATGCTTTGGGTTATCTGTTTTGACACCTTATGCTCACTATTTGATACTGTAGATAGCTGCTCTTGTGCTTTGATATCACAAACTAGCTCAAAGTCTATTTCATAACAGGGAGAACAATCTACTGATTTATATCTAATTATCTAGTAGCTATTTATGTTGGCTTCTATGCTTGTTGGATGAAAGAAAAAGAGATCTGAGTTTACTCAAGTTGTGCACAATTCGGCATGTGTATGTTTACATACATTATATCATTATATCTGGAAGGTCACATACTTATACTGGTTAATAGACTTATCAAATCAGAAGATGATAAACCATGAGAATCTATAATCCTCCAGCATAATAAGATCATGTGTCTTTCATAAGCTCATCCTAAATCAGTCACTAGGTTGATATGTTTAGCAGCATTACCTTGATTCAATTTCCCTTCACGAAGGTCCAGCTTTGATCTATTTACACGTACGTAAAGATCGTCAACATGTAGTAATTATAAGAGGTTATAGAAACCGCAGGGGTAATGGATAATGAGTAATACTTCAACGTCTAAGACGCATGTTCTATATAGACAATTGGTTTAATAACAAACAGAAGCAATGCTTTGGGCTCCTTCATGCGTGATATATACCAGCCCCAGCAACATAATCAGTGATTTGAGCTGACAGACTCAAGTCAATACTCACTAGTCATTTCATGACTCCCCCATATTTGACAGTTAGTAGTGGGATAGTCATCCCCAGGTCAATGTCTTGCCAGGCATTCTGGGATATTATATATAGGAGTGAATATTGGGCAAGGCGTCCTCAGAATCAGTTCTACATTAGCAAAGTTTATACATCACTTGGCTCAAGAAGATATTATGGCACTTTGGCCTTCATAAGTAACCCTGTCTTTATTGCGATGTTGTTATTTGAGCTATTCTCTATTCGATAGCTGAAGATCATTTGAATGAGCTATACAAACAGCGTGACATCGTTATATTCGAATAACTTCACCTGAGTATAGCATGAGCTTTTGTGCCATGTCCAAGCACTGTAATATCTATAAAATACAAACCATAGCTTCAGTCCAAGCCCGAATCCATACATGATGAATCAAACAAATAGACAAAAGCCCCCAGCGTGAATAGCAAGCACTCTCTTATTCCCTGAGAGCCATCACACCGAATATTGGCTTCTTCACAAAAATTAAGATCATCAGTCTCTCTCACAGCCCAGCAATAATCCTTCCTTGCAGCAGCAGCAGCAACAACAACAACAACAACAACAACAACAACAACAACAACAACAATTCTTAGCCAGCCATCGCATCCACTACACTTTACACAACACTAATACAAGCACAAAAACCTGACTCAACGCGCAGCTCCAGACCCCCACGTTGTACACGCCATGCTCTACCCGGGGATTCCGATTAGCTGCTTTCTCATGTGGATCGATAAGATTACCTTTGTGTGTAGCACTGTAAATGTTGGCTTGATGGGTCGAGATACGTAATCATCTACTCTAGCTTGACCGTGCTACACTTGGTGTTTTGGGTTTGTTCAGTGGCTAGTTTGGACATTATATTGGTTTGGATATTTTGAGGTCCTATCTCTTATCTGTATAGCTAAGAACCAGTGCTAGTACCTAGAGTCAGTACATTTGGGAATACTCTGTAGACCTACGTCCAGTCATTGATAGTACTAGTATAATAGGATAACATATTCAATCCAATAGCAACTACGGAGTAAACAAAATAAGGTGCAGTATCTATCACCTGCTGTACCGTTCCATGGAAAAGTCGCCACCCAACCACGGTCCTCCCAATTCGGAAACCCTGCTCCGAGGCTGGGACAAAAAACTCAATACTACGGAGTAAGTAGGTATGATGGGGGCAGAAACAAAGTTACTACAAAACAAGTAGGGAAAGTAAAAAAAAAAAAGAAAAGGCTATGATGTGCGAGGGTGGTGCTCGGAACCCATCCCGAGCCGCTCGTCCGCACCAAGGTTAGGCATCCGAGACGGCGCGAATTGAGTCGGTTGTGGATCTGTTTGGGCTGTGATTCGTTTGCTTTATACGAGGAACGGTACTCGGTAATGACTGTCGACTGGTTTTTTGGTGGCTTTATTCTTGGCGTAATTTTTACTCTTTCGATCTGTTGACTCTTTTCTATTTGATCAATTATTGTACACTTTGTATAGGATGGATCTTGAGACTGAAAGTCTTTTTACCATTTTCGGAATACTAAACATCAAGATATCTTGATATGATATTAATATAATGGCTAAAATTAATAATATAACCAACTCGATATCCACGGAAAGTGGACAACTGCAGCTCCCACGTGGACCTCTCCACGGCATTCGCCGTAAATTAATATACTACACACTGACCCCTTACCAATTAGGTAAATAGATAGGTAGGTCTTAAATTAGCCGTCCCGTGTTCTTCGGTAAGCAGGTAGTAGTAGTTAGTTAGTAGCAACCAAGGTACGTACTGTTGAATGCAGATGTAGACGGTGACAGACGGCTGTCAGCCGGCGCAATCAACACGAGACAAAGACAGGACACGTAGGGGAAACTCCTGCAGATAAATCTCTAGCCTAGGCTAGATTGAATCAAGATTTTCAATGCTTACTCCGTAGTATGTACAAAGTCTTCAAGATGGGTGGCTGATGATGATGCTGATGACGACGAGGGACGGCAGGAGCGCACCGTGCTCGTGCTCGTGCGCAGACCTAGCCTAGCAGACTAGTCGTCCACGGATGTCTCCGAAGTAGTATCTGGATAGCCAACCAGTACGAAAGAATGATAATATTAGCTTCCGGTAGTGACTCCTCGGTTAGCGGGAAGAAAAGTTAGTCCTCTCGTTATGGGGACCGGAGTCCGGAGAGACGGAAAACCCCTCACAATGTGAACAGCCTAAGACCACTCCGGCATTGACTGCGAGATTTAAAAAAGAAATGGGAAAATTAAGGTGCAGCGGCCGAATGTCACGGGACGGACCACAAACCACATGGGAATTTCAGTCGGAGGCGGGCGAGCCAATCATAACTGACTTTATACTTCTTACCTTGGGTTTGTACTACCTTGATCTATCTATATCAACCGGTTGCTTCGTTGTTACTATGCTATAAGTAGAATATTCTATCATACTGTAATTGTTGTTATATATAATTTTGTATCATGGAGATGTCCAACAGCACAACCCAAGTACCTTCACAGGTACCTTCAGGTTATACTCCGTACAAAATTGAAAAACAGATCGTATCGATGAAGTGGACCAGTTAGTCCCCCGGCTGAACGCCGAAATTAGAGCGCCAGGATGACGAGCCCTGGAGGCCACCCAAGACGGAGTAGTTCGGTCCCTTGTTTTAAAATTTCCTGTGCGTGTCATGCTACTACTGTACGCACTAACCCACTAGCCAGCCGCCCCAAACTAACTCCAGAGTCGTCGTAGTATCGACCGGTGGCTCACGGTCCGTAGCATGATCGGATCTCGGTTAGGAGTAGCTTACTGAACTACCCAGTTAACACCACACTACATACGGAATACGGATTACTACCTACTACGTAGTGGTCGAATATCACGTCACCTTGGATATGACGGGGACCATGTGAATCTATTTCGATAGTTGATTCCTGCGACGCGGCCCGAGTTCAATCCATGCCGTGTTTGATTCTATCTGATCGCGCCGGTCAGTCTGCGGGGAAGGTTGACCCGTCGGTGGTTGACTATCGTAATCAGTTGATAATATTCACTAATATCATTATCATCCAATCGAACATTCATCGCGAAAAACAGAAAAGGAAAGAGAAAAAAAAGAAAGAGGAAGAGAAGAAAAGAAACCAGCGGCTAACCACCCGAATAACCACTCCTAGTTGATCTGGAGATTATTTCCGGCTCGAAGCAGTTGGACGAGACGAAAGCTCAGGCCCAAGCTAACCCTAACCTGCAACTGCAGGCACACCTGGGCTGTAGGCTGGAAAGACTATCACGGGGAAGCCGGGCGGGATGTGACCATGCATGCGTCGTCTACCCTCCAGGGTAGTCTCCTACTGGCTGATGAGGTTGGATCTGGAGTCTAGAATATGTGGTACTCGGCTGAGAATGGGCTGAACAGAACCACTGGATCTGATTGCGCGTGGTCAAGCCACGCAGCCTTATCCAGCAATCTATCAGTAAGCCTTGTGGTTGTGGTGAACAGCGGATTTATGTCGGTTCTGGCCAGTATTTTCTGAGCTTACATCCTCGTTGGTAGAAGTACGAAGTATACGGAGTAGTATATACCTTAATGACACGAGGCACGAGGCACATTGGACCCTCGTGATATGAAGTCCGACTCGACAATACTACGTCGTCTACCTTACTTTCCCTAGACGTGGATGGGGCTGTCGGACGGGAAGAATGAAACTCGGACGAAACACGGAGAAAAGCATGGGAGCGAAAAATCTCCGGGTGGGGAAACACATGAAATAATAGTAACAATGTAATAAAATAATAAGAGTAAATAAATGAAGAATATTAGGGAATCCCGATTCAACCGGACCGAACGGTGATTGGAGGCGGGGACCTCAAATTGTCGGGGTTCATCCAGGTCAATCGTCGCCGGATCGAGTAGTAGTTTAGGGCTCTCGGGCCTTGGGCCTTGGTCGTTTGGCAGTCCCGGTTGAGCCATCCGGGTGTCATATCATAATCTACTTGCTAGGGTGTTTGGTAGGTTTTGAATCCTGTTGGACCCTGAATATATTATACTTCCAGTATACTCCGTACATATACCCGGTCTGTTTTATTATACTCAATTGACCAGAAACATTCATCAGAGCGGTAGATGGTATCAAGAAAATCAATCATAGACTCCATGCAAAGCATTTCCCACCGCCAGGAACACCCAGTCGGCTCGTCTTCCTCGGACCCATCTAACCGCAGCAGTTGCTGGGATGATCGTCGAACCGTCTGAGATGTACGGAGGTTTAGTAGATACGTAGTAATAATCACTATCAACTATCCATACGAAGAGATGAATGGGATGGACGATTCTAGACTCGTATCGACGATCCTGTCGTTGTGATGGTGGCAACACGGATGAGACCATGTCCATCGATCATCCAGTCCCAAACTAAGTCAAGTCAAGTGATCAGTGAAGAAACCAAGTATCCATAATCATAATAAAATTAAATAGAGTAATAAAATTGAACTGTCAACGGTTATTAGAGTCCCAGGCACCCCCAGTCCCGACCGGGACCGGAACGGATAATAGACCAAGACTAGGCTGACTAGGGTTTCTCCTTCTCGAGGGGTGTTGGTGTGGGGGAGAATGGGGTGGAAAAGACCGAGAATATTAATTGATTGATTTTCGATTTTCGATTTTCTCATTTATTTACACTGCCACTGTCGATCTCGGAAAAGCTCCAACGTTAGTCTCGGTCAGACCTCTGGAGACAGCATGTCACGAGGAAACAAAAGACCGATTGAGACGGACTGGGAGAAGAAGACGAAGAGGAAGAAGTACGAATGGACGGGGATGAGTTTGAGCACAGGAGATGCCAGATTAAGTTCTAGATCAGGATACTCGAGGGAAAATAGTCAGTATACCAGAAATGGCCCAAAGAAGCCAAACAAGATAGAGAAAGTTCAACCCGAGTGGACAACAGTGGACGAAAGGAACGATATGAGCATTGGTCCCCGCGGGCATTTCGGAGTAGGACGTGTAGTCATCATAGTCATCTCTCTCTCTAGAGAAAGATAGATTCTGCAGGTGTGGGATCCGAATCCCCATCCGGAAGAAAGAGGAGCAAATCTCTGGGAAATTTCCCTCTTGTCGATCAGGTTCTCGTCGAATCGTGGTCGATGCCCGCGTTCGGATATAATTCTGTAGAACTGATCCCTTTTATTGGTATAAAATATGAAATATAATGTAATATATAATAATAATATAAAATAGAAATATAATATAATATATAATATTTACCAAGATATTTCGGAGTACGAAACAAACTAAAACAAGAGAAGAACTGGGTGAAAATAGAGTAAATGATATAATCTCATGGATATTATACCACTGGTGTTCCAAACTTTTATTATTCTTGTCATCTTTTTATGATTCGATTTAATTGATTGATTCTATTTATTCTACAATCTATTATCAATTTTAGATACGATCTTGATAGGATGTTACCCATCGTGTTGGTAAATTAGTCCTCTTCCCTCATCGTCTTCACGATACCTCCTATACCTCTTCTTTCCATCTCCCCTATCCTGTCTTCTTGCCAATTCCCAATCTCCATTCTCCAATCTCCTCATCCCCCTACGATTCCCGTTTGTCTCCTCGCGAATCTCCAAGGCGGGTTGAGACCCGGCCGTGACATCCCCCACTAGGGTTCAAAACAACCTCAATCAAGGTCAACACACCCGATCCCTCCGACTCCACTCAAATTCCCACATCCCCAACTTTGAACACAAGTAAACCACCGGTTGCCACCACCGATCTGCTTCTCCCGATCAACCCATCCCTCTCCGATCTTTTTTACCCTCTCCGTTCCTGCCCGTCATTTGTCCCCGTCATTTGTCCCCGTCATCTTCCCCGTCCTCTTCCCCGTCTTCTTTTCCCCTCCCCAATTGCATCTGCATCAACAGTCTTCCCCCGGATGAACTGCTTCAGGTGACCATGCAACCCCATTATTTTCGTCCGTCGACAAGTTCCAGTCAGCCGGGCGTGCCCTATGAATTGCCCCCCGTGCAGGCGGTGACTTCGTCGCCGGGGCCGTTCCACCCGGGCCCTCCTCCCTCAGCCGCCGCTCTGCTTTCCGCTCCGCCGAGCAGGCCTGATAGCGGCCTGAGGATGGCCCAGATTCTACAGCCCGTAGGACAACCCGTGCCAAATCCTCCTCCCCCTCCTCCCCCCCCACCAATCGGATTCTCTCGCGCCTACGAATCGAGCGGCTCCCCGGCGGAAGGCCACTCCATCCTCCCCGATGCCCCGTTCGGCGCATCCGCATCGCCCTCCGCCCTCCACTCCGGGGGCGCGGGACATCAGATGCATCATCCGCTGCAGCAGAAGCGCGCATATCGACAGCGCAGAAAGGACCCCAGCTGCGATGCGTGCCGCGAGCGCAAAGTCAAGGTACTTCTCCCTACGCCTTCTTTCCCGACTCCAATACCCGGCCCCATCCAAACTTGGGCGAACCGAGGAGGCGCCGTATGGTTAACCATAATCCTCTTCTTCAGTGTGATGCCTCCGAGTCCTCCAGCTGTACGGAATGCACCAATCGCAAGGTGCGCTGCCAGTTTACCAAGGAGACCAACAGGCGCATGTCGTCCATCAAGTGCGTTCCCGTGGGGTTGTCATTGTGTTTGTTGAAGCAAGTCCCCAAGATTCTGATTCTGGTCTCTCCATCACCCACAGACAAGTGCAAGATCTGGAGAAGCAGCTCCTCTCGACGAAACAGCAGTTACAGCAGTTGCGCACAGGGATGCTGAGGTCGGATAATAACGGTCTGATGGACCTCGGAATCGACGGTGCCGCCGCGCAGCCGCAGCTGAAACTCCCCGAACTCGGCCACCGATCCGCGCGACGGCCCCGCGCGCCCGTCCTGCAGGATCTCTCCGCCGCCCGCGACAACATGCGGAACTACGGCAGGGGCATCTGGAAGGCGCCGACGCCGTACCGAGAACCGGGCCCGGAATCCCTCCTGACCACCGATGCGCCCCCGCTCCCGTCCAAAGACCTCGCGGATCGCCTCCTCTGCCAGTACCACGCCTGCGTGCATGCGGTGCTCCCCGTGGTCCACTGGCCCAGCTTCACGGCCGAGTACGACCAGATTTACAGCGCGGGTTCGCTGTCCGGGGTGCGTCGCGAATGGGCGGCGGTGCTCTTCGCGGTCTTCGCATGCGGGTCTCTACATTCGTTGGAGACGGACCGGGAGCACCGCGGCAAGGAGTTCATTCGCATCTCGTGCGGCATTATCGACGTCTGGCAGGACCATTTCACTCTGGATCGCGCACGCGCCGCCCTCCTCGCCAGCATCTTCCTGTACGAGGCGAACTCCAAGTCTGCCAGCTGGGTGTGGATCGGGTCAGCGGTCCGCGTCGCGCAGGAGATCGGACTGCACCTCGACTCGGGCCCCTGGCCCGCCCTCGAGGGCGAGATGCGCAAACGCGTCTGGTGGGGGATGTACGCCTGGGACCGACTACTGGCCCTCGAGATGGGCAAGCCGGTCCTCATCAACGACCAAGATTGCGACGTCGACCTCCCCTGCCCCGTCGACGAAAAGTACATCTCCGACGGCGGCGGGTGTCCACCAGACAGCCAGCAGACGACGCCCCTCCTGGCAACAATCCACGTCGTGCAGTCCATCGGCCAGCTGACGCGCACCCTGCGCAGCTCCACCATCAGCCCGCGCACGCTCGAGACCTTCGAGCGCCACTTCAAAGCCTGCCTGGCCACCTTCCCCGCGCAGTACCACCCCGAATCCGACCAGTACTTCGACCCGCGTTGCCTCGCGCCCATGGTCTACCTCCAAAACGCCCGCTTCATCCTCCACCGCCACAACATCTCGCCCTTCTGCGCCCCCGACGTCCGCGCCGCCGCCCTCCACCACTGCGTCTCCACCGCCCAAGACACAGCCCACCTGCTCTCTCGCTGCATGCTCCAGGCATCAACAACAACAACAACAACAACAGCAACAGCAACAACGCCCCCCGGCAGCCCCCCCGCCCGCGACGACACCAAGCACGACTGGCGCCCGCTCCTCGCCTCCTCCGCCGGCACCATGCTCTGCATCCACATCTGGCGCAGCATCCTCGTCCTCCTCTTCCGCCAAGACTACGCCGCGGCGCTCGTCTGCGCGCAGGCCGGCGCAGCCGTCGGCGACGCCCGCGCCGTGAACGCCGCCTGCGGCCGCCACCTCGCCTTCTTCCTCCGCTGTCTGCTCGACCGTCTCCGCCGCGCTGACGTCGACCTCGACCGCGACGAGGAACTCATCGCCTACATGTCCGGCGACATGCAGGGCAACACCGACGGCAGCTGGATCTGGCAGGGCTACGAGAACGGGCCGTCGGCTGCCTCCTCCCCGTCGGCCGTTAAGCTCGAGCCGGCTTCCTCGCCTGTCGATCACCTCCTTCGTCCGTCCCACGGCAGTCCTTCCGCCGATGAGCCCGCCGGGTGGGACTGGATTGAGCAGACGGTGGGGTATCTTTATACGGAGCGGCAGAAGCAGCAGCAGCAGCAGCAGCAGCAACGAGACGAATACGAGGCGCAGGTACAGGCGCAGGCACAGGTACAGGCGCGCTCCCCGCCTTATCTTAGTCCTGGAGCGACGGCTCCGGCGACAGCAGTGACAGTGGCAGCACCGACGAGCACGTCGGTGTCTGCGCCGTCTAGTTCGTCACATTCGCGAATGACGATCGCTAGTATTATCTAGCCGTTTTTGTTTGGGAAATGATGGGTGAGGAAGATAGACGATATGAGCATGAGCATGAGATACGGGTTACGATTTTTGGAGCGTTGTTTGTGTATATATTATATGTATTTTGGTTAGATTTTGTCTATATTTGATTTACTTTGTCATGATCTATACTTTTCAGAGAGGTGGGGAATGGGGAGGTTAGTAGTGGCTTTGTAGTATGGGGGTATGCGTCGGACAGACCACAGTCTACCATGTAAAGGATACACCCTCCCATGTTAATGACAAGACCTGATTCTAAAGTTCGTTTCATTCTATTTACTTACACCACCTTTTAACAAAGTGATACACCCCAGATCAAACCTCCAAATTAATACTCCGCCCGAACCGCGCATACAGCGCCACCTTCAGCTGCTGCAGTTCGTCGCGCAGTTCGCCCAGACTCTCTTCCATCTTGGCGACCTCGCCGTCGATGGTCTCTGTTGATGTGGACAGGAGGGATTGTGCTTCTGCCAGGGGGAGTTGGAAGAAGGTGTCGCCAATTTTGTACCTATTTCATTAGCTTTTGGTTCTTCCTCCCCGTTTCGTTTGATTTTATGGGGGGGTTTGGTTTGGGGGCAATGTTAAAAGGGTGGAGGGTGGAGGGTGAAAGCAAGATGGACTTACGGAACGAGGTCGTCTTCGTCGGCGAGTTCTAGCTCCATGGAGACTTCTTCAAGGTCTTCTTTGTCTTTCTGTGGTGAATGGGTTATTTGGTGTCTTGCTTTGTTGGAGTATACATCACATCATATTGTATCATGTACCACGTGTCTAGCACATGACAATGATGCATATACATATATATCCATATCCATATATGTCTTATGCGTAAAATGAGTAGATAAAGAAGAAAAAGAGAAAGACGTACATTCTTCCCCTTCAGCAACTCCTCCAGAACCGACTCGCGCTGGTGCAGCCGACTGAAGCGGTTGATTTTCTCTTGGTCTTCGCGGCGCACCTCGTTCTCTTCCCCGCCCGCGGCGGTGGCTTCCTCGTCTTTGGAGAGCTGTTTTTGATTAGTTTGAGTTGATTGATATATGAGAAAGGATAGAAGTACCATGCGTGTTCGCATCATCTTGGCGGCTGTTTGGTTGGTTGGATTGGAGAAGATGGATGGAGGATGAATCTTTGGTGGGGAAGTCGAGATTGGGCGGTCAGTCAGTTGATTGCCTGTTTGGGCGGTCGTATTGTGCCTGGTATTGTGGGGTATTTTCTCCTTTTTTTTTATATGGAAGTATTGGTGTTTTTTATAATTATATTAGTATATGTTCTTTTATATGTTAATTTTCTTGTCTGTTTCTATAGTGTTTCTATATTTTAGATTTGCCTTTATGTTGAATCAGATATGCAAGTTGTGTAAGTGTATTGTATCATTCTGTATGACTCTGAATCTCTGTTCACCTTTCAGCTGCTGGATAGAATAAATAATATATATAAATATTCTTATATACTATCTCAATTGAATATATAATTCTGATACCATATTTTCTATTTACAGTTTATATATTCAAGTTATATAAAAAGGTGTCTGGATACGGCAGGTCAAGTGACATCATCATCCTCGTCATCTGTTCTGCCTCCACACCTCATCTCTTCTCATCATCTCCAACTCACTTTCACGAGAGCGTCTCTCCTTTACCATTTTACCATTTACCTATCTCTGGCATCCTTCCTTCCAGCTGGTGGTCCCCATCCTATCGTCGACCGAAATCCCCCCGTCAGCCGTACCTCGGAGAAATCCCCCACCGCATCCCCGACACTTCATTACCGTTACCAGCCACCATCCAAACGACACCTCACCTCCGATCCAAATCCAACCCTTCATCCATCCCATCACTCTCCACAAACACACACCATGCGGATACCGCTCGCTCTCACCCCTCTCCTCTCCGTCCTAGCCACGGCCTACACCTTCGATTGTCGTCACGTCGTCCTCGGCGATTACAAGTACGACCTGAGTCCACTCGGCGGCCTCCACGAGATCTACCACGCCGAGCAGCAAGGCGACGCCCTCATCAACACAACCTACGCCATCAACATCTGCGGGATCCTCAAGGGAGCCGCAAACCGCGATGGCCTGAAGTGCGGGACCACCAAAAACAGTACCATATCCCCATTCCCGCCCACCCCGATCAAACAAACCTCACTAACACAAACCGTGCCAAGTCTGCGCCTTCGAATACAAACTCCCCCTCGACAACAAAGACCCCGAACAACCCGGTTCGCCCCTCCGAGCCCTCCCCATCGCCGGCCTCGACCCCCTCGGCCAAGGCACCAAAGACACCGAGATCACGCGCCTCGACGACAGCGATGACAAGCCCGGTCAAGACGGCCCCGGCCTGCGCCTCAAACTCGGCGGCGGAGAAGTCAAAGACGACGCCGGGAAGAAGCAGCGCGCGCGCGCCATCGTCGATCTCTACTGCGATGCGGAGCGGACGGGCCTCGAGGGCATCGAAACGATAGAAGACGTCGACGTGGACGGCAGTGCCAAGCGGGACGAGAGCAATAACAGCAGCAGTCTGCAGTTCAAGAGCTTCCGCCAGTCGGACGACGACGACGCTTACGTGCTGCGACTCGACTGGCGCACGCGCTACGCTTGCGATCACTCGCTTGAGGAACGCACGGATAATTCGAGCCATTGGGGGTTTTTTACCTGGTTGCTGATTATGTATGTCTCATGTTCCATCCTCTGCCTGTCTTATTCCCTAGATTTCCATTCTATTCCCTTGCGAAAGATACCCCCGAATATGCAATACTAACGGTAATAGCTTCTTCCTCTGCACAGCAGCCTACCTCATCTTCGGCTCCTGGCTCAACTACAACCGCTACGGCGCCCGCGGCTGGGATCTCCTCCCACACGCCGACACCATCCGCGACGTGCCTTACATTTTCCAGGACTGGTTGCGCAGGGTTATAAATACGTTACAGGGTCCGGGGACGAGGGGGGGATATAGTGCTGTTTGATTTAATTCCTCCTTTTGATCTATTTTCTTTTCTTTCTGATTCTCGTATTTTTTTTTTCTTTTCGGATCGTTTTTTTGTCCCCGTCGACGTGACGTTTAAGGTTCATGTTCATGATATATGTTTTTGCATTTGGTATTATGTACGTCTTTGTTTAGTGAATTTCTGGTAGGGGTTGGAGGCAGCGGGAGAATGAGGAAGAGGGTTCGCTGATGGTTTATATTACATATTGATGGATCTGATGCATGAGGGTGTATTTAGATTTGGTTAGAATCTTCATCTTTCCTTTTTCTCTTTTCATGGTGCAGGTGGATAGGAAGCTGATAGTACTCCTTTCGAGACCTGGTTTATGATACTTGATATAGATGAGTTGATCAGAGAGAGTAATCAACAGCAGTGAACCAGTAGATAATCGATATGTGATATTGAACCCTATGGATGTTTACTATTGTTGTTCGATGCGGCAGCCTCAGGCCGCCCAATCTGCCAAGACTATGTATGGGAGCTGAGTTATTCGAACCCTGCAGGCTCAATAGTCTATTACTTATAGATAGATAAATAAATAAATAAATAAAATCCATTAGATTATAAAATAATTTTCCAATCCATTTTGATATCACACGGAACAAATCTCGTATACAGCTCTACTGGTTACTTGGTCGAGCCTCGATTCTCAACAGACCTGAAGCAACCCATACTGAAAAATTCATTGATGACCATCATAACCATGACCACCAGGACTCTTGCTTCTCCTATTACCATGCGTACTAACTTCGTTCCGAGAGGGGTTTCCTCAGCCCCCAAAACGGTAGTCGATTGGGAGAGGATCGGCATTCGTTCAGTATAGCCATCCCTACTCGAAATTCGACTGTTTTTACGTGGGCCTGGGACCTCGGTGGAGTGGAATCAACGGCATGAATGTCTCAAAATGACCAGGTGAACGTGATAGATACGATACAAATTAGCAAGAGATACAGAGGGCATGATTGCCCAGGCAGGGCCTAAATTCTGATTTAGAAATATTTCTAGCGCACCGCCCTTCAACCGTCACTCCAAACTTGAAGCTTGCATGTCAAGATCGTAGTTATGTATCTGTACTAGCTGCGGGGAGTCAATATTCCATAGATACCAAGATAAAAACCATCGGGCGAGTTCACTGTACCTTTCCTCTGCTAATTCCTTTCTAGCAATCAGGGCAACGCACCTGGGCTTTGTGGAAGGGCGTATGTGTCTCCACAATGTTTGTCATGTGCTTTTCACTGGTTTTGCTGTTGTGAACCCAACGATGCCCACATTGATATAACACTTTGGAGCAGGCAGGACAGGTGTCGGTAATTTTTGGGTCTCCTGCTGTTCCATCCTGACATGCAACCACAATTTGTTTGTCAACGTCAAATCCGTCTTGGAAATCGTTTATATGGGCACTTTCACAGGGTTCTGACGGGACCACATGGTCACACAAGCTATACCAGAGGAAGTTCTTGCACATTTTCCCTGGTCTGGTTTTGGGCTAGGCCTTTTTTCTGTGGGTGGTTGAAGAGGATAAGGATGCTTTCGAACAAAATCAGGGTGTTGTGTGGAAAATCGGCGTCGCTTTATAGCTGGCTCAGTGACAAGACTCTGGCTCTGGCGGAGGTGAACGGCTCTGCTCCGCTCTGACCTCCAACCTCCAACCTCCAACCTCCAACGACGAGCACCGACCGATGGCATAATACGAGCGAGGCGTTATCATGGCCCGTGAGCGTTGCGATGGTTTCAAGCTGACATGCACGAAGTGCAATTCAGCCTCACAGTTGCTGGATTGCGACATGTCGATTCGCTCGCTTATCATGCGATCCTGCCCGCCTGCCGATCTGAGGCATGCCAAGGTGCCATTACTACTGCCCCAAGGCGCAAAGGGAAGTAATGATGCGGCTCAAGAAAAAAAGAGGGGTATCCCTAATCCCCCTCTGTGTTGGTCGGCTTGGGAACACTAAATGGGATGTCTTTCGTACCCGCCGTTGACGGTCAGTCGCAAGAATAATCGGATCGTGAACATGAATATGTTCTACTGTTGCAGTTCCAGGACAGCAAAGGCAAAATCAAGCCCTCCGCAACATGCAACCCCGATCATTAGCATTCCTAGCAATCCCGCGCTCGAGCTGGCCATCAAACAACATCTGCGCCAGATCACTGGCTCGGACAGGGCTGCCTTCTTGAAGGACGCTGCCAATTTGACGGCGGACAATCTCCTGGAGGAGATCATAGCACTCGACGATGGACACAGAGATACCTCCACAATACGAAGCAACGTTGGGGCAATCACCACGTTTCTGGAATTCCTGGAGAGATTTGTTCGCAGCATCTCGATTGCGATCCAGGCGAATCCCGAAGTGTCCGCGATTGTCGTTGGCGGGGCCCTCATTGTCTTACAGAGTGCCCTGAGGTTTACCGAATATTTTATCAAGCTTACAGATATGCTAACTCGTTTAAACGATCATCTCAAGCCCCTATCGGAATATGCGAAGATCCCAACCCCAACGGTTATCGAATGTACAGCGGCCGCATACCTTGACATACTGACGTTCTGCCATGAGGCTCGCCATATATTCGTAGACCGAAGCAGCGGAGCGTCCAAGAAGAAGCCCACCGCAATCCTCTTCATTCGGAGTCAATGGCAGCCGTTCGAGTCTCAATTTTCCGCCATTGAGACCAGGTTCAAGCATCATCTGGGTGTCCTTTCTCAATCTACAAATGCCATCGGCTACTTACATGTTCAACACATGGTTGAAAAGCTGGCGCAGCACGACTTGGATGTAGCCGCACGTATCAAAGGTATCCTTCAAACAAAGGGGTTGCAGATGTACGAGAGATGGTTGCTGATGACTTTAGAGGAACGTCGTGAGGCGTTCCTTACGTGGCTTGCGGGAGCGGAGTTCGAAGGCAAACATCTGGAAATCAACGCCAAAACCTATCCTGGTACATGTAGCTGGATACAGCAAAGACTGGAGTTTGATATATGGCTACAGAACAGTGGGCGGCCAGTGTTGTGGTGCGAAGGCAAGCGTTCGTAAACCAGATTCGCTTGGAAATGCGTTCCACAGCTGACAGGAACATATTCACTTCAGCCGGGATCGGAAAATCGGTGCTAGCGTATGTGAAATCCCTCTGCAGACAACCTAGAACCGGTTTAACTCGCCGCGGTATACTAGTTCGAATGTCATCGAGTTCATCAAGGCTAAATTTGCCATGGCACAACCGACTGCAGTGACATACGTGTATTATGATCAGCAGGAGGCCAAACTGACTTCGATATCCGAGCTGATCAGATCACTGATCCAGCAGCTGTGCTACCAGATCGACGAAATCCCAGAGTCGCTGCTGCAATTAAAGCGCAGCTGCCAAAGCCCATTGGCGATTGCCACGCCCTCCAACCTGGCAAGGCTGGTACAGTCCTTCCATCGTACTTTCCTTGTTGTGGATGCACTTGACGAATGCCAAAGCGACCATAGGCATCAAGTTATCCAACTCATTCTAGGCTGTGAGAACATTCCCTTCAACGTGTTTGTCACCAGCCGCAGAGACTCGGATATTTTGGATAGTTTTACTTGCCCTAACGTGACGGTGCTAAACATGACAGCTTTCGATGTAGCCGATGACATACATCATTTTGTCACTGGACAGGTCAAGAGCCTACGCAAGAGGGGCCACGGAAGGCGTCTATATCTACAGGACGATGCACTGGAGCAGACGATTATCACTGAATTGACAGAAGGGTCTGACGGCATGTTAGTGGCACCAAATTCGAGTTCTCTCCTTCAACCCTGTCAACTTACTTAGTATATAATGCTCCAGGTTTCTATGGGTTGATCTTCAGCTCATCAACCTCTGTCGGATCAGCAAGTCAAAACAAGATGAACTAGTGAGAGATACCCTGACTAGCCTACCACAGGGCCTGGAGAAGACCTATGACCAGATTCTCAAGCAAATTGAAGACAACGGCGGCTACATGAGAACTCTGGCTGAGCGGTCCTTTATGTGGGTTCTATACGCTGATCGGCCGCTCAGGAAGGTCGAGCTCCAACAAGCGGTGAAAACCAATCCTGGACCATTCCTCCAAGCTGATCAATTGGACCTTGACATTAGCTCACTGGAAGTCATCTTTGACGCCTGTGGTAGCCTACTCATTGAAGCGGGTGACTTCATACGACCAATCCACTTCTCTGTAAAGGAGTACTTCTTGTCCGATGGCGTCACGGGTCCGAATATGTTCTCCTTGCTCCGTGATCCCACACTGGTGTCAGAGGTGTTAGCATTGTCATGCCTGAACCACCTCATGGAACTACTTCAACCACAAAGCTCCTGGAAGAACATATACGACCTTCAAGACTTTATCAGAGCACACCCCCTGGTGGTTCATGCGAGCCAGGTTTTCGATCATCATGTAGCCGGTGCCACTCATATGTCTACCACCCTACGAGCATCACTCCAGTCGTTTTTCGACCAGAGACAGGAATTCCACGCCGCTATACTGCAACTCCGAACAATAGTTTATCCAGTAACTCTCAATGACCTGCTCTTTAGCACACAGTCTGTTCTGTCCGACGCAAATGCGGGAACAGTTCTATATTCAACTAGGCTATACGATACCCTGGGCCAGCACCCCTTGTGTCAGGATCTGCAACCACCCAAGTATATGCTTCACCAAGCCGCAGCCGGGGGGCATGCCCTGCTTTGCATTCGCTGTATTGAAAATGGAGAAGACGTCAATCAGCCTGACGGGAATGGTACTTCCCCTATCTATCATGCATGCCTTGGTGGCCACGAACAGGTGGTATCCACACTCATCGACTACCAAGCCAATATCGACATAAAAGGGGGCCATTATGGCTGTCCCCTACAGGCTGCCGCCTACAGAGGCCATATGAGGGTGATCGAGATATTGATCCACCGAGGAGCGGATCTAATCGGTCACGGGGGGGCTTTTTCGAGTGCTTTAGCAGCTGCGGCTGCCGGTGGACACGAACAGGCAGCGTATGTATTGCTTATGGCTGGCGCCGACGTAAACTACCAGGGGAATAAAAATAGCGACAGGCCATTACATCTTGCCTGCGCTGGAGGCCACAAAGCGGTAGTCAAGCTCATTCTCAAGCAGGCCAACGTTGAAATCCATGCCGTCGGGCGCGCGGGCGGCACTGCGCTGGCGAAGGCTGCCGCTAACGGCCACAAACACCTATTTCCTCTCCTGATTGATGCTGCTGGAGTGGACATTGACCTTGTTTCCAAGCACTATGGAACGGCCCTCCAGGCAGCGGCAGCAGAAGGTCACTACGACGTGTTCCGAGATCTCATCGATCGTGGAGCAGATGCTTTGGTGCAAGGTGGTCGCTTTGGCACCTGCATTCAAGCAGCATCGGCAGGAGGCAACGCGGAAATTGTGAAGATGTTGCTAGATCAGAAGAACGTCCCCGTTAATGTTGTCGATGGGCACTATGGCACGGCCCTACAGGCTGCTTCGGCACTCGGACACTTGAAGATTATGAAGATGCTTCTTGATGCCTCTGCTAAAGTCAACATCCAGGGCGGACATCACGGTACTTCGTTGCAGGCCGCGGCCTGCTGGAACCATAAGGAAGCAGTTGTCATGCTTCTTGAACACGGAGCCAAGGTGAATGCATCTGCGGGGTATCATGGCACTGCATTGCAAGCGGCTTGTGCTGGGACACATCGCGATGTTGTGCAGCTTCTGCTATCTCGAGGTGCGGATCCGCGTCTTGAGGCTGGGTATTATGGAACGCCCTTACAGGCGGCTGCGGCAAAAGGCGATGTGGAGACTGTCCAGTCACTCTTGGGCCGTGGGGCAGATGCTAAGCAGGGAGGGGGCAAATATCGAGATGCTGTACATGCCGCAACCGCTAAGGGCCATCTTGACGTTGTTGAGATCCTTCTAGAAAGCCAGGTTCTCAATTAGGTGTCTCCTCTATCTGAAGGGTGGGATCTTTTATTCATGGCTCTATTTGGAAGGGTCAAGCAGCTATTGTGACGAGTTCACTGTAGCAGGCATACTGGGTATCTTCATATACTAGCACCTCCATACCCCGCACCGCACCGCATCTCGGAGGGCGATTTCAATAATATGAAAAATAATTTTTACTATTTATTTACTTCAAGAGATCAATCTTATTAAGTTATTAATCTGATAATTTGATCTATGAAATACAAAGCTTATATACTCTTGGATTTATTTTGTATTTATAATAGAATAATAGTCAAACTAGGACAGTTCAAATCGAGATAAAAAAAGAATATAATATTAAATCCTATAGATTTACTTAGTATATATCAAGGATTTATCAAAGAATAAATTTTATTAGTCTATCAGACTAGACTGTTTCTCTAATCTAATTTGTTTATTTACTATATAAGATGTCTGTTGTTATTAGATGATAAGAATAGACAATAAAGAGGACAAGAGACCATGAATAAACATCATTTGTTCACCTTCGTAATAGCGGAATCACAGATAGATAGATACAGTCTCCCATTCCTAACTTTAACCCAAAACAAAACCGTCAAAGACATACGTAGAACTAACATGTCATCACTCGTAACGTCTGACCAGCTAGTTGCCAGCCAGCCAGCCAGACGATAGTAAACAAGACAGAACTAGTAGACAGAACGCATTCATAATGATCAAGAATGATTCAATACGAATTCAGGAACGAGTCAAAAAGCAGCTCGAGAACGAGTAAAAGCAAGTCAAGAACGATTCATCACAGATTCATCAGTCATCGCAGATATGATAGTATCTTCAGTTTCACGAGGCTAAACCTTCATCGCAAACTGCTTCAGATACAGATAATCGGCCATGTTGGCGTCGACCGTCTGGCGGATGAGCGCGGCTCCGTCCGCGCCGTACTTGGCGGTCCATTCCTGGTCGTACTGTTCTTCGGTTTTGACGGGGCGGGGCTGGGTCTATTAGTTTTGTCCCCTTTTGACTTGTCGGGTTGTTGGATAGTTGAAGGGATAGACATACATGTTTCCGTGCTTCCAAGCCCCCAGACTCGATCGCGTCGTTGTGGAATCCCCTCCACTTCTCGAACTTCTCGCCGACGTATTCATGATCTTCGGGACTGTCCCAGTGGAGCATGGCCGGGTCAAATTCCACCCCGACGCTGCGGCAAAACGCCTCGATCATGGGCGCCGGCTTGTCGAGTAGGTCGTCCGCGTCGATGACGCAGATCTCGTCGCCCGCGCGGCCCTTACTGCCCAGTCCGTTGGAGACCACCGCGCGACGGCGGTTGTCGACGATGTCGTCGGCGGAATCCTCGCGCGTGGCGACGTGCGGGCCGATCTGACCCTCGGCGCGCAGGAAGTCGAACACGCGGCGCAACTCGTCGTAGCCCGCCTCCGAGGGGTCGTAGTAGTAAAACCCTGTGACGTCGTCTAGCGGCGGGATCGTGCAGCGGTAGTACGACGGCACGCTGAAATGCGGGTCGCGGATCAGGAACGCGAAGTGGAACTGCGCCAGCATCGCCTTGGGCATTATTGTTGGGTTACCTGGTTCGGCGGGGGTGCCGTATGGGTAGGGCTGCTTGGTCACGATCTTGAGCGGCTTCGTGTATTTGTCGGTGGGGGCTAGACTGCGCCGGTCCGCGTCGGCGCCGTTGGCCCCAGGGGTGCCGTTGGGACAGCTGTCACCGTTTGCTGTCCCCACGGCGGAGTCATCGCCGTTGGCGGCCGGGTTGGTCCCGACGCCGCGTTTGATTCTCTGCAACGAGGGGGCGATACTGGCGGGGAGCCTGTCGGGAGGGAGAAGGTAGTGCATGATGTCCTTGATAAAGATGCGCTTGTCCTGCCATCGGTAAGTGACTGGCCAGGGAAGAGAATAAACAGGCAAGGCAAGTCTGGCACGGTTGATGAACAGGTTGGTCATGGGATCGCGGGGGATGAGGGGAATGGGTGCATGAGATCCGACCACAGCCCATAGGATGCATCGTGCATATTGAGGGGGTGCGAGAGTCTTGACACAATTCTTTCGACAAACAAGATGGAAAAAGAGATGGCCAAGGAAAGAAGCAAGAAATCAAAACGAGTCGGGTCGGACCTCAGAAGCTTCACTCTCAATCCTCTGCAGCACGGTGTTGAAGGTCGATTCGGCGAAACCACTCTCGATGCGGGCGGCTTCGTCATCAGCGAATCGAGTGGCCAGCCTCTCCGGACCATAGTAAAAGGCGTCTCCGAAGGGCTCGTGGATACATTGGATGGTATCACGACGAGTCATGAAGACCTAGGACGGTTAGATTCGTCCGAAGGATAGGAGGAGTATAGGACTTGCACGTTCAAAGGCCGTGGAACAGGCGCGAGGGTGAGTAGCGACGAAGATGGGTTTGGACGACATGTTGAGTTGAGATATGACACGTATAGCAAGTATATCGAGTGTAGCACGTACAGCAATAGCAACAGCAGTAGCGGTGCAGTGCAGAGCAGAGGTATCAGGTATGCGGTCGTATATCTAGATATAGATATAGATACCGCCGACCCAGTTCACCAACAACCAGGGAGTCTAACCACCGGTGCAGCGACTGATCAGTGGGTCCAACGGGAATTGCCGCGCAGGACCGTTCTGAATCTCCCAAGGAAGAATAATCCTCCCAAGTAGAGTGGATGGGAAAGCTGGTGGAGGCTCGAATCGTCAGGGGACTTGATCCAGTCAGAGAGGTGATCGATGGTGAAATCCGACCGGGGGAAGGAGTGATCGGGGGCAATGGCGGTTCTTATATATTAAAAAATCAAAATTCAATAAAAAGGGCAACCATAAAGTCCGCCCCAAAAAAAGAAACCGGGAAAATTCAACCAGGTGAAAAATGTAAAAACGTAAAAAGAAAATCCCAGCAAGGAAGTGGATGAGAGCGAAGGCTGTTTCACCCGTGGAACCACCATGCCACCAATGCGCGATATTCGACCATTCCTAACCATCGTGGGATTTGTAGGGAGGCAACAGTGGTGTTGGGCCCGGCATTGTTCGCCTGATTATTCGAATGATACTGATAATGATAATAATGGCGCGCGTTATAGACAACGATGCGCAGGACTTGGAGCAGATAGGTCAACTGCACGAGGAGAAGTCGGATTGCGATCTGCAGGGAGACCCCTCGCCGTGCGACGCATCCACCAGACGCATCCACCAGAGCCTAGACATCATCTCGATGAAGTCAGAACAAATAAGCGTGCGAAGGCGAGAGAAGAGGGGCGGATGGGTTTCCACCTTGTGACGTCAGGGAGGGCGGCTTGGGCGGGAATGACGTGAAAAATGGACGAGTGAGAGAGGATGGAATGGAGAAAAAGAAAGCAAGAGAGGAGGAAGAGAATGAGAACACGAGCAGGTCGACGAGGAGGATGAGGGGTAACTGTCGCCTTGCAGGAAACTAAGAGTTAGATCGGGGGAAGAAAGAGAAATCAGTTAGATTCATACGTAGTCGTCGTCGTCGTAGGAGTATGTACAGGGTATGTACAGGGTATGTACATCTGATGCCGGTTGCATTAGCCTCGTGATATTGCATGGATTAGTCATGATAGTTTGTTATGCTCCCATCCATCTACATCTCCATCTGTCTACTTCAACTTCACTTCATCTTCAAACCTCTCTACTCCCTCACAACAGAATCATATCCCAACATGTCCCACAAACCGCATTCCCCCTCCGTGTGGAACCCCACCAAATACCTCAAATACCACTCCCAACGCACCCGCCCCGTTCACGACCTCCTCTCACGCATCCCCCAGCTCCCCTCCACCCAGTCCAACGCAACACCCACCGTAATCGACCTAGGTTGCGGCCCCGGCAACTCCACCGCCGTCCTCCGCTCATATTTCCCCACTGCGCACCTCACAGCCCTTGACTCCTCCCCCGACATGCTCTCACACGCCCGCGCCGCCAACATCCCACCCCCCGTGCACTTCGCCCTCGCCGATCTCCGCACCTACACCCCGGAAGCGGACACCCCCGCACCGGACCTCTTCGTCGCCAACGCCGTCCTCCACTGGGTGGAGCGCAAGCGTCGTCTCCCGCTCGTGCGCGCCCTGCTCGAAACACAACCTCCCGGCGGCGTCTTCGCTTACCAGGTCCCGGATAATCTGGCGGAGCCGTCGCATGTGCTGATGAGGGAGGTTGCGAGGGAGGAGGACGCCCCGTGGAAGGGCGTGTTGCGCGCGGCGGGCGCGTTGGACGGAGGCAGAGAATCGATTGAGGATCCCCGCGAGGTGTGTGCCTTTTTGGAGCCGGTGTGTGGGACGCAGGTGGATGTGTGGCGGACTACGTATTACCATGTGCTGCGCGATCATGGTGAGATTGTGGAGTGGGTGAGTGGAACCGGGTTGCGCCCGTTTTTGGAGCCGCTTGGGACGGGGGAGCTGAGGGACGCGTTTTTGGAGAGGTATCGCAAGAGGTTGGAGGATGCGTATCCTCTTTCCAAGGATGGGGGGTCGGTGTTGTTTCCGTTTCCGAGGCTGTTTGTTGTTGCGGTGAGGAGGTAGGAGGGGGGTGGGTACTTTCGTTCTTCCTCTTCTCTTCTCTTCTATTCTCTTTCTTTTGGTCGGGGGAAGGAGGTTGCCTGAATGATGCTATGGCTAGATTATAGCACATGGCTAATGCTGAGCTCGATACCACCGTGCAATCTCCCCCGTCTGGCAAAACTCCACCTCGTCTCCCCATCCCTTCAACCACCCCAGCAGTCGCTCCAGCATCCCGATCACGTGCGCCATCCCGCTCGTGTCCGGGTGCATCAGCACCGGGAACACGGGGTTTTCCTCGTTCTCGCGGATCCACAGGAACCGGTCCCGCCAGAGGTTCTCGATCACCCGCACATCCGTGTACCCGTGTGAGTTGTGTGTGTGCGGCAGGTATTGCATCGGCGTCATGTCCTCCATGTACCAGTTACAAGGCACGCAGACCAGGGGCCGTCGGTCCGCCGTCGTGGGCTCGATTGGGTTCATCCACGAGGACGCGGGCTGGGAAAAGTCGATGGTTTGCAGCGGAGGCCTTCGCGGTGCGAAGAACGGGTGGCAGTCGCGGTCTGTGAGGGAGGCATCTATTGGCTGAGTTAGACCAGTGCAATCATCACCACGTCCCACAGACTTACCATATTCGAACCCATACTCCTCCAGCAGGTCCAGCGTCGACTCCCGCAGCTGATATAGCGGCGCCCGGTATCCAACCGGTTTCTTGCCCGTCAGCTTAGTGGCGAGGTCAATGCAGCGGACGAGCACATCTCGTTCCTGCTCGGGAGTCATCTGGTACGCTCCTTCATGGGCATACCCGTGCAGCCCAATCTCGCATCCCGAGTCGACCACCTGTTTCACCTCCGCTGGGAAACTCTCTGCGGAGTGACCCGGAATGAACCATGTGCAGCGGTCGGCCAGTCCCAACTTCTTCAACATTTTCAACAGACGAGGCACGCCCACCTGAGCGGCAAAAAAGCCGGACGAGTAGTCCGCCATAACAACGTCGGGATGATGACCTTGATCCCAGGGTGTTAGTGTCTTCGATCGAGAGCCGTGGGTGGAAACACGTCACTCACCGGTGCCCAGCCAGCCCGAGACCGCATCCAGGTCAATCGACACGGCAATCCGGATCTTATTCCGCTTGGGGGGCGACAGCGCCGCTGGAATCGATTGAATCGCCTGAGGGCCCGTAACTGCATTGGTGGTCCTTCCGGTGGCACCCAGACACTGACCCGTGATCTGTCCCGCTACGCGATGAGAAGCGAGGAAAAGCACCGTCCGAACCACATCCTCAGGCCGTGCGGCATTCCGCTCGTCGAGACCAACAGCATTGATCCGAGCATTGCCATTCAGCCGGACGATATCGTCCTTCACGCTCTGCACCAACCCCGGCTCACCGCCAACCAGAACCACAGCCAGGTTCTCGAGCTCTCTTCCCAGGGTTCGCTGCGCGGTTTGGGCTGCCCCGAGAAAATGCTTCACGGCTAGAAACGGGCCCCGCACAGTCACGCGGTGGACCTCCTCCCACGTCTCCAGTGGGACGTCCCAGATGGGAGAGTGGCTCCTTGCAGCGGCACAGTCCGCATTCACGAGTAGGATGTTGATCGGTCCAAAGCGCTTGCAGGCCAGGGCGATGCTAGAGCGAACGGACTCTTCATCCGATCCGTTGCCTTGCAGGGTGTTCAGATGTGCGTAGTCTTCTGTGGAGATGGTTGGCTGGCTGGGATCCGGCTGGTTGGAATCGAAAGCCGAGACCTTGCAGCCGTGGTCTACACATAAATCAGTAATAGGACAAAGAAAACCAAATCAAATGAGTAATACTAGAAAGACGAACAGAGAAATTCTTGGACTGCCTGTTTGCCAACGGGACTGGCAGCCTCAGTCACAAAGACATGCAGACCCTCAAGGCCCAGAAACGAGGTATGCGACATATCACCTATTACGTGGGACCTGCCACTGGAGGGATACAATATCTGGGGAAGACAGACCGAGCTGGATTAACTCAGGGAAGCCTATATTGAGAGCGAAAGGAATTGTGCTTCCTAGTCAGTTAGTGTTATCGTAGGCAGAGACCTAGTAATAATATAGGTTGAATCCGACACCTCAGTCAGCAACTTAAGGTAAGTTATTCTTTGACTCGTCACCATACAGAAAGAAGGTGGGCCAGATCCGATCACGGGGTCGAGGACTAGCCTGTCTTGTCTTGTCATTTTAGTTGTAAATTTCACCCCCAAAACAATCTATACCGTTCCAATTGTTTCAGATGGAAATGGGACTAGGTATAAATCCTTTATGTGAGATGGGACTGGGGTGGAACCAGGATATGTGTTTTTGACCAGGATACTTGTGTTTAAGCTCCTGCTAATGCACGCCTCGGGATTATTGAGTGATCTGACGCGCCCAAGATAGTTGAATTATATGATGTGACTATACAACATGTCAATCAGCTGCCTACTTTGTCTCCCTCCCTTTGTCAACCCTTTCAATCATGGAATTATGGTTCACTCAAGTAATATCTAGTCACCAGGATAGTTTACTTTCTAAATCTATCCGTTTTCTCACCTATCTTCTTGACATGCCCACAACCGAATCTTACAATGATATTGTTTGGGCAATAAGCACTCAGATCTGGGAGGGCTGGCCCGACCTTCTTCGTACGGATGGAGACATTTACAATGACATCGGAACCATTCTTTCTGAAGAGTTTAGGGATCTGGAATGGTCCGTTTTTGAATACCTCAAGACAGGAGGTTTCAATACTTGCTTCAAGATGGAGTTCACCGATAATTCACGCGCTGTGATACGGTTTCCACTACCCGGCGCTGTAATGTTTCCTGAAGAACTAGTCCGCAATAAGGTTTCTGCAATGTGCTTTCTGTCGGATACATCATCAGAACAAACTCGGATACCAGTCCCTTCTATCTGGCGCATGAAACAAACAACGCAAACTCCCTCAAGGTTGGGACCCTTTATTATCATGAGCTACATTGATCATAAGCAAAGTATGGGAGATTTGCTGGAAGCGCCTGGGTACAAGGGGGAACAGTCTCGAGCACTGAATCTGGAGCTTGGGCCACTCAGGTTGGAGAGTCTCTACGCAAAACTCGCCAAGGTCGTCCTTTTGCTGTCTACGTTTTCATTCGCGCGCATAGGATCCATTGCAAAGACCGAAGATTCTTCGTGGGAAGTCTTAGATCGGTCTTTATCATATTCTATGAATGAGATTGTGCAGTTGGGAACGCTGCCTCGCTCTGATCTACCGACTACCACGTACGATAAATCTTCATCATACTTTGAAGCCCTTGCTGAACTACACATCCTGCACCTCAAGAGCCAAAGGAATGAAGCGCACATCACGCCAGATGTCGAGACGAGTACCTTGGCTGATGATTTCCGGCGCAGGTTCGTGGCTAGGTTTCTGTTCCGGAAGCTTGTTTATGATCGGGAGCAGAGGAAGAATTGGATAACCCATGACGATGGCCCGTTTCCTCTTTGGTGTGATGATTTTCGGCCCGAGAATGTTCTACTTGATGAAGCTGAAGACATTGCCGGTGTTGTGGATTGGGAATTCACCTATACTGCGCCGGTCGAGTTTGTCCATGCGCCACCCTGGTGGCTCCTCCTCACAAAGCCAGAAGACTGACCTGATGTTCTTGACGACTGGTGCATCAAGTATGAGCAGTCACTCCAGGTCTTTCTGGCGGCAATGCGAAAATGCGAAGACGACGCGATTCAAGGGAATCTGCTAATGGAAGGCCAGCGGCTGTCTGGTCGGATGCAGAGGAGTTGGCTGAGCGGAGACTTTTGGATTATGTACGCTGCGAGGAGTCATTTTGCTTTTGGCGCGATATACTGGGAGAAGATTGATCAGCGGTTTTTCGGACCAATCATGGATGAGGAGTTCGGTGTTCGTGATGTGTGGCGGAAAAGGCTCGGTCTTCTGCAAGCTGAAGAGAGGGAGCTCATGGAGGAATATGTGAGTCAGAAGTTGAAAGAGAGAGGCACGGAGCGTCTTGCTTGGGAGCCAGATGAGTATACCAAGGGGTGGATTAAGAAATTAAAGGAAAAGAGGAAGCAGCGAATAAATTCGTCACATATGACCAGTACACCAGGAGGGTGAATGGGTGAGAGAGAGTTTCAATAGCCTTGAATATCACAATTGGTAATAACATAACACAGGGTCCCCAACTATCATGCTAGACACTGCAAGCATGCGCAGCCAGTCTGTCTTGAAAGAGCTAGTTATCAAGTCTAATCTTGCCTGTACAAACCTGCAAGAGCATGCTTCTCTCAGCCAGTGCCATACTATGACAGACAATCACCGCTACACTAGAAAGGTGTCATGACACTAATCACTGGTCTTTATCTTGTTCTTGCCTTGCAACAATCCTTTGTATGAGATAGGATTGGGTGTAACCAGGATAGTAGTATTTTAGCTCCTGCTAATACATGTCTCGGTATGATTATTTTATCTGAAATAACTAATTAATAGTCATATTTTATGTTTCAAATGATAATATTGATAACAGAAATCGACAGAAAGCTAGTATCTTGAGCAGGTGCAGCCATAATCAAAATAGTCAAGTCATGCCGAGGTTGCAATATTTGACTATATTATACCAGTCAGTATCCAGGGGAAAGATCTTCATTTGCTAATATAGACAAGACAGCCCCGTTCCATTAGTGAGGTTTCACTTTTGACAGGTTTGTGACAGATGGGGCTTGCACCTTGGGGGAGGGATCAGAACTGAACAGTACCGCTGTCTATCTGCGTTTAAGCGTGAAGTGAAAAGTCAGTGACACAACGGTGATCGACGTAAGTACCTACTCTGTAGCTCTGTCGGGAACACGTATAATAGAAAATAGTATAGGTCGTTACTCACTACTCACCTACAGCAGTCGAAAGTGACACCCACGTGGGTTCGTAGATGTCGATCATTGATTGACCGAGGTGAGTGACGGGTCCCATCCAACAAGGTACCTAACGTGTACCCAATGCTATGCACAAAGATAAACACGGGCTACCACCGGAAGAGATACACAGGGGAAGACAAAAAATCAGAGGCCGATCCACCCTGTCAGGTCAAGTCACCCCCAAGGTTCTTCGGCTTTTTGACACCCCGTTCGGTCCAGTCTCGGCTCCAGCTTGAAGGATTCAATCCATGGGCCTGATGGATGTAGTGCTATTCCTTCTCACTATGTCTCACTTAGTACTTCTCTGAGTAGCGACTTAGTTCTCAAGTTTGCTACCTATGTAAGCACCATCATCCGGACTATGTATCCCCCATACCATGTAGCAAAGAATGAACCGACATCGGTCGGTACCTATCCCGTCCCGTCCGTCAACACACCGAGTGTACGTCTTCCACGGAAATAACGGACCAGACGATCTGCGTTCCTGGATCCGTGGACTGCGGCTGTGATCGTTGCCCGACTGGCGACGAGTGGGTGGGTCCCCGAGCTGGATGATCCATGGGACTGGTTTTGGTATAGGATCCGATGTTACGTATTGGAGTATTGGAGTAGACCTAGTATCTTTGAGATAAGGAAAATGAATGCCATTATACAAAGAGTAAAGCGAAGAGGGTGTAGTATGAGTGAGGCTGCAAAATGACGTAGTATACTTACCTATATAGTATGATTCAAGGTTGATAAGGTTGAGTTTGTGAATGCCAACATTTGAGCGATTTTAGGTAATTCAGTCTCTCCTACGTACTACCCCACAGGGCATACACGAGGCAGAACTAACTAGCAAAAGACAACCACGGTAAGCGATGGAGGAATACCAGAAAGTAAATGGAGACTTGGCTAACCAGCGGAGAGAATGATGAAATACTTGATCAGATAACAATACTTCATCATTACTAGAGGTGTATGGTAAGAAGTAAGTAAGTAAGAACCGGTAACGGTCCTCGATCGGGAGATCGGCAGTTGGACGCACTGCTCAGCCGGCATCCTTTTGACTTTGGATTTGACTTTGACTTTGACTTCTTGCCAAGGTTTAATTAAGGTTACGTAGGTACTTTCCGTATACACCAGTGGTGAACTCAGCCACTGCACCTATATGCATAAGTTGACTAGCTGGTGAGTTAGTGAGGTAATTAGAAAAGCCCAGGTCAAAATAAGTAACACAATGTATTCTCCCAGCAGTACCCATAAAACCCATCAACATCAAACACCCACCCCCGTGATCTACATACACAGTAATCTATCCAGTACGGGATAGTTACACCCCAAGTGAACCCCCCGAGTCACCCGCCCTAGTCCCAGGTAGTAGAAAGAAAGGAATGGAAGGAATGGTGAACCTCCAGAACCACGGTTCGCTGTCTTCGGGTACTGGTTGGGTTTTGATGTGGTTCGGCGAGGTCCCCACTTCTGCGCGCCGATCAGGTTTGAGGGTCGGTGGTCGGGGTGGTGCTGGGTGTTGGTGTTACGGGTGCGGGCTGTGTTTGGGGTATGAGTGTATTACCCCTTTGTTTTGAGGATGACTTGGGGTTGTAGTTATTCATGTGTAATGTTTCTAGATATGCATGATGGCTTCGAGGTGGGGTATTGTGGTTGAGTCAGTTGTTGGTCGATGGTTCTTATCAGATATGATAAGATGATAAGATACGGAGTAAGTCTGACTGCCAAATAGTGCATGTGGAAGCAGTATCTCAACTGGTACCACATTGCAATTGAGAGGGTCGATAACACCGAGAGGGGCGATCGAGATAAACACATACGCCTTATCTCATTCCGCAACTCACTGTCATCGTAGTATACGGTGTTTATCGTCAGATCTGGTTCCATCTAGTATTTGATTAACGCGCTTAGGTATCATTCTATAAGCTCTATATATAGAGAAAATTAAATCAGTTACGGCTCCGGTTGACGGGCGTGATCATGTTCAGAATAATCAGGCGGCCGTTCCTCCCGTTCCACCGTGACAGTCACATCCTGGCGGATACGGAGCGCACGTTCAGAGCCATCCTCGCTAGGCATCCGCTCGTCGCTATTCGAGTAGCTGGTAACGTCCGAAACAGGCTTCTGCGAGGTGACCATGCTGCGGTTGTAGGTGTTCATGCTGACGTCGCCGGAGCGGAACTGACTGGGCGGTCCGTAGTGGCGGTAGGCGGACGTGGCCTTGCTGTTGTTGCCGAAGCGGTACCAGTCCTTGGTGGTGCGCTTGGAGCCGCCCGTCCAGCTCTTGAGGACGGGGAAAACGTCGCGGAGCAGCGACCAGATGAGCGGTAGGTTGGTGACGAGGATGGCGACGGTGGCTTCACGGAAGTACCAGTTCATGTAGACGTAGGAGATGAGGGAGGGGACCAGGCAGTAGACTTTGTTGAGGATGGCGGCGACGATGACGAAGATGCCCATGCCAAAGAGGACCATCAGAATGAGCTTCTGTTTGAGTTGCACGCGGACTTGGGCGAGGAGGGGGATGCCGATGAGCAGCATGAAGATGTCGGCAGAAATGGAGATGCATCCTTGGATGATTTCGTAGTACTGGTATGAGGAGCATTGGTCTAGATGGTCAGTTTCTAGTTGAAATAAGAAGAGCCAGGTGGGGACTCACAGTCCGGGGTTGGCACGGCCCAGTAATTCGTCAGAGGCCGACAGATCAAGAAGAGAGAGAGCTCGACGGCGACAAATCCCAGTGCGACGTAGATGGCCAGATAGTTGACCCATCTGCGTTGCTGTAATCCATTCCTACCCTGTCGTTAGACAACTGGCATAACCAAGCGGTATGAGAACGGGACCTACGTGATGCGGGCATAGATCACCAACATGCAAGCCTTCATGGACCAGACCGCCAGTATAAAGGCGTGCTCAGACACGAACACCCACTTACTCCCACTCTCTCGCTCCGCATGGATGGCCGGCGTCAAGTTCTTAATGTCTTCGTCTTGCATCAGATTAGACCCGCCCCCGGAGGCAACCTGATTTAAGGCGACACAGAGGATCGTATACCAGATCACCGCCGATACCATCAAGTAGTCATCTGCTTGGAGGTTCCGGATGCCTAACCGTCGTATCCGCGCAATACTGTCCAGAACGGTCAATACTGGACGAAAGCGATGGGTATTCCGCTGGCACTTACAATCGCATCACCACCCCCAGGAGCCCAACCCCATAGAGCGTCCATGTTTCTTTGGCAAACTCTCGCCCGAATTCCGATCCGAGACTCGACATCTTGGCCAGACACCAATCTATCGAGAAGAAAAGAGAGAGAGATGCAAGGACCCCGAAGATGACTAGTGGGAAGCGAGGAGTTTAAGAGGAGCCACGCACATCACTCCGAAAAAAACTGGGGACTTTGGACTGGAGGATGAGGATGCAGGACTATTGGTTTGTGAGCCAAACTGGGGAAGCCATGTAAAAAAGCGGTAATAAATCCCAGATACACAAACAGCGGAAGTTTCCATGGTTCCAACCTCAGGCCCAAGGGAAAGAGGTGCGGGTCGATGCTGAGCAGTGGATTGCGGACCATTTACTTGAGAAGATTTCCTTATTAGTAGTACTCCGTATGAATACAATTTATTTCTTTCATTGGGATTAGGTTATATTTCCATTTATCCCTTCATAACATTGTTCGCCCTAGAGGAATTGACGGAATCCCGACATTCTTACTAGTCCTCCTGGTGGCTAGAGGCGAGATCTATAGAGCGCAAACCATTACACCACGTGCGGGATTTGAAAGCTGGACCAGTGGAGATCGGTTCATCTATGGTGTTTTTTCTCATTGCATGATGTTCGGTATGGATCTCCACTGCTGATCACCCATCCTCTCCATTTCTTTTTCTCTTCTTTCTTTTTATTGACAGACTGTTCCCTCTTTTGTCCTTTTTTAATTAATCCATTCATCTATTCTCTTCAATCTCGGTGGTTCTTCTCCCCCAACTCCAAACACCGGTCGTTACCCATGGTATCCAAGGTATCTAGTGCCTTGTCACACTCACCCAAGTGGCCGCGGTAAGAATGGTTCCATGGTCATCTTTCTCTGTCGTGCTTCCCCTGGAGATCGTCTGGTTTTTGCTTCCTTTCCACAGCTGATCTTTTCTGTTTTCTCTCCTGTTACAACCACGCGAGGGTACAGCCCCAGCTGTCACTCTTCTTGCATCCATAGATCCTTCGCAAACGAGATGCCATACGTATACGTTACTAGTGGTATTGTCACGTATCAGTATGAAGTATGGCGAAGATGCTGGCTGACAAAGCGAATGATTTGCCTGATCGATCGGGACCACCGAGTGGGTCCAAAAGGTCACATCGTGCTCGATGACGGACTGCGACCGAACCCTCAACCCTGCAGCCTGATCCGATGGCTTGGGTAGGGTTGCCTTTTAACTTTTTGATTCGATAGACTATCTTGCCCCTCGGATAGTCCTTCGGTTGCTCTTGGACAATCGCCTTGTGCACCAGACTACCACACCATCTCAGCATACTCTCCCTCCTGGTGAGGTCGTGATTGATTTTGCCTAGATCCAGATCTTAGTCATGCCCTCAACCACATCACCGCGTTCGCCAGAGATCTTCCCGAGTGATTGATCAATGTGAGGTGCGCTACTGCAGACAGGTGGACCACACGGGCCTTCAATGTATTTTTTTATATTGCGACAATAAGAACGATATTTATAGCACCTTCCCAGTCTAGAAAGTCATCTCCTGGTTTCCAAGACAGGGATATATGGAGTATGCAGGGGAAAAATTTTTCCCTCAACTAAGCTTTTGGTCGGGGCCAGTGGCATGACAGGGTCAGCCATCCACCAGCCCTCCACCAGGTCCGATCGGGTCTTCTCGCCTTTGCGATCTCGCGCGCCGCCCCCCCGATCGTAGCCTTTGAGTGGCCACAATCGCTCTTATCGACTCCTCTCAGCCAGTCGTTTGATAGTACGCGGGCCTTTGACTTTCGGCTGAAAGAACCGGCCATCTACCTCCTCAGGATTCCACTTTTAGCATGAGTCAGGTCCAAGACATGAACGAGGCTTCTCAGCTGAAAGCACACTAATGGCCACAGTGAGTGACAATCTAGAACTGTCCGTCCATTGATGACTATTGAAGGTCCATTCATTGCTCTCCGGTGGAATGATTCAAAAGGGGCGTAACCCTGGATGGAAGGAGATTTATAGATAAGGTTGATCTTGTACCGGACAAGCCGAGAGTTCAGGGGCGATGGTGGCAACAGGCAACACCACCAGCCATGACTAACCGACGCCACTGACAGGGGTATCAGGGGTCGTTCCATATGATGCTTTTGAAGGGTCGCATTGTCTTGTGGTAACAATGGCATCATGACTATTAGGGTTGGATCCACTGAGGTAAGAACTTTTTATCTCAGCTTGATACACACAGACATGCAGTCATGATTCATAAAATCGAGGAGGAGGGGGGATCAACTTATCTGCTGAAGCTCCCTCATCCGGTAAAGGGCAACAATCCCGCTTCTCCGCATTTCTCCGCCCATCAACCAGTCATGGTCCGTGGTGAGCACGAGAGAGAGACACTGATGTTGATTGGATGTGGTTGATGGACCTCCACGTCTCCACAGTGGTATCTTACTAGTAAGATAAGAGGTTCAAGGGAAACGGAGGTTGTATTGATCGCCACTGAGAGAGATGGATCCGTTCATTATTAACTTTTAGCGGAGTACACCACGGTTTAGTGTCTCGGACTGGCGACATTGTCCAAAGTACTTGGTTCAATTCCTCGCCATTTCTCTACCAACTTCTCTTTTGGTTCGAGGTTTTGTCCGTCTTGGGGGGTTTGTCCGTGGCTTCCCGTTCTTTTAATTGTATCCGATTTTCTCCCACGTTTTTCTACGCCGTCGTGAGACGAGCTTTCTGATATGAGGTTTCTGTCACTCTTTTTCCCCGCCGATCTTTAGTAAACATACCACAGTTGAAAACATCCCCTCTTTGCTACTGTTCCAATCTTTGCTGTTGTTCTCCAATCTTGCATTCTCATTCCTTACACTCCTGAACTCCCCTCACTCCTGTCATATTTATCGTCTCCTATCCTTGTATATTCTTAGTCAGTGTTCTACCGTCCTTCTCGACTTGACGCCTCCCCCCATGCTCGAGATGGATCCTATAGAGGAGTCCAAGGCAACGGCGACGGATTCATCCGTTGAGACACGGTCGTCGACGGAATTGGTCAACGCCTCAGGCCATCGCCAAGAAGTCGAGCGGAATTTCAGCCTGATCAGCATCTGTGCCGTCGCCGTCACCACGGGAAATACATGGATTGCCCAAGGGGGAAGTATAACGACTGCATTGAGCAATGGAGGGTTATCTGGGGTCATGTACGAGTTCATCGCCGTATCGATATGCTACTGGCTGGTCGCTGCGTCGATCGCCGAGCTTGCATCGGGGATGCCCTCGTCGAGTGGAGGTATGTTGGTCACTTGTTTTTTTCGTGCGCTTGATGGAATTCGTTGTCGCTGACTGGGTCGCAGTCTACCACTGGGCTTCCATCACAGCTGGTAAATGGGGCCGGGTGTGTGGTTTCTTCGCGGGGTTCTGGAACTGCTTGGCTTGGATCTTGGGCGCCGCCTCCATGTCGTCCATTCTGGGCCAGCAGACCGTCTCCATGTATGCACTGATGCATCCCGGCTTCGCCCCCGAGCAGTGGCACATCTTCGTCAGCTTCATCATCTGCACCTGGATGTGCTGCTGTATCGTGCTGTTCTGCAACCGTTTCCTTCCGTATATCGGCAACTTGGGTGGGTTCTTTATCCTCGCCGGTGTGTTCATCGCCATCATCGTCTGCGCCGTCATGCCCCACGTCAACGGCACGGGCTACGCCTCCGATAAGGAAGTGTGGCGCACCTGGGGGAACGGGACGGGCTATTCGAGCCAGGGTTTCGTCTTCGTCGCTGGCATGCTCAACGGCGCTTACAGCGTGGGCACCCCCGACTGCTCCACGCATCTGGCCGAGGAGATCCCTCATCCGAGCCGCAACATCCCCAAGGCCGTTCTCGCTCAAATGAGCACGGGCTTCATCACCGGCATTCTGTACATGGTCGCCATCTTCTACGCGATCAGCGATCTCCCGAGCGTCATCGACAGCGTCTACGGCTTCCCTTTAGCAGAGATCTACCACCAAGCCACCGGCTCTCGCGGCGGTGCCCTCGGGCTTTTGATCGTCACCTTCATTCCGACCGTCATCACCTGCGCCGGCTGCTACATCACCGCCGGCCGCACCCTTTGGACCATCTCTCGCGACCGCGCCACCCCGGGTTCCCGCTGGCTCGGCCGCATCAACAGCCGCATGCACAACCCTTTCAACGCCACTTTCGTCTGCGGCGTGATCGTCACCATCCTGGCCTGCATCTACGTCGGATCGGAAACCGCCTTCAACGCCTTCGTCGGCGCCTTTGTCCAGCTCTCCAGTCTGTCCTACTTCACCGCCATCTTCCCGCACATTCTCACCCGTCGCTCGTCCTTCGTCCCGGGCCACTTCTGGATGGGCCGCCTCGGCTATGCCGTCAATATCCTGAGTTGCATCTATATCCTCGCGTTCGTCGTCATCTTTTGCTTTCCCTACGCCCTGCCCACGGACGCCGCCACCATGAACTATACGAGTTTGATCACCGGCGGCTTGACCATCTTCGTGGCCGTGTGGTGGCTCATCCGCATGAGAACCTACGAGGGGCCCAAATTCGTCCCGCTGACCGACAAGGTCCTGATTGCAGATGCCAAATAAGCGTCCTCGGGGAGCTGTGATAAAAGTTGGTGGTGCCATATAGATTTCTGACCGTCGTCTTGATTTTCTTTTCTATGTTTTGAGCATGTCCATGATATCCACATGATTTGTATATATTAATAATTATATTGAGACTTGAAGTTTTGAACACTTTTGACTATCTCGCTTTGAGTGTCTCATCAGTGTTTCATATTTCACACTCACGCAACTAATTAATCCATACTTGCTCCCCGAATTTTCAATCATACTCTACCAACTCCAACATCCTACCCGTAATCTATCTCCACCGCTGCTAGTAAACAAGATAAAAAAAACCCCCCACCCGATACATTGAATCCCTCCTTATCGCACAGATAACAGTCACGTGATGACGCGTTCCCCATCGCGTCCTCATCTTTCCCGATCCGTCCAGCCCCCAATCCATCAATGAAGATGCGGATATCTCCACAAACTACTGTACCATCATCGTGATGGTCTTCAAACCATTTAAGCCTCCTCTTATGAGGAAACCCACAGCCCCATCTACGACAGATGCAGATCAACCAACGGACACCGCTCCCCCACCGAAGAAACCGCGTCTGAGCGACGAGCACAAGCGATCCGCCGGGGAAGCGAGCAGGAAGCCGTTGGTGCAGGTGCGGAATGTGCGTGAGCATCATCGCCCGTCAAAGGACATCTCGGTGGATTTGACGGATGATAGATATTTCAATGCTTTGTGGTAAGTATTTTGTTGTGGGTGGTTCGTTCGTTTTTTGGTGTTGATTCACGCGCGATGCAGCTGACGGGTGAGACAAGGCGCAAACCGACGACGAAGAAGAATAAGACGTGGGATGGGGACGGCGTGTTGTCTGCTCGTGATGGGTATGTTTATATGCGGGATGTTTCGGGGAGGGATATGGGTCGTGTGATGATCGGGGCGCGGCTTGAGCCTGGTGTTATGCTGTCCATTGGGGGCAAGGAGGTTGAGGTTGATGAGGAGATTCCTAGGGAGGAGTACCTTTCTGGGAAGGGATTTCTGGGTGGGAAGGAGGAGAAGGTTTCTGCTTTGTCGTTGCCTCCGGTGAAGAATGGGACAGCGACTGTTTCTTCTGCGAAGAGGGCGGCGGCGAATTCTACGGGAGAGACGAAGCTGCCACGGGCTGGTGGTGTTGCTACGGTGCCGAATCCAGCGTCGTTGTCGAG
Source organism: Aspergillus taichungensis (assembly GCA_002850765.1). Lineage (NCBI taxonomy): Eukaryota > Fungi > Ascomycota > Eurotiomycetes > Eurotiales > Aspergillaceae > Aspergillus > Aspergillus taichungensis. The sequence continues at coordinate 150,700 of KZ559519.1, read as the reverse complement.
GCCAGGGGTTAAATTGGGGGCTTATAAAAGGCCGCTTCTGGATGGTGCCTCGCTTCCCCAGAGTACTACTACCCCTACCGCTGAGCCTATTCCGCGGCATGATCCGAAGCAGCCGGGTGCTCTGGTGATGAAGCGACCTGCGTCTGCGCCCAGAGGGAAGCAGATTGTTGATGTTGTGGTGGATCCTATTCTGGTTAAGCATTTGCGGCCGCACCAGCGAGAGGGAGTCCAGTTCCTCTACGAGTGTGTGATGGGGTTGCGGCCGTTTAATGGCGAGGGGGCTATCCTGGCGGATGATATGGGGCTGGGGAAAACCCTGCAGACGATCGCGTTGCTGTGGACCCTTCTCAAACAGAACCCTGTTTATGAAGATGGCCCCGTTGTGAAGAAGGCGCTTATTGTCTGCCCCGTCACGCTCATCAACAACTGGCGGAAAGAGTTCAAGAAGTGGCTCGGAAACGAGCGGATAGGGGTCTTTGTGTACGATGACAAGAGGAAACGCATCACAGACTTCACAATGGGGAAGGCGTATAATATCATGATTGTGGGCTATGAGAAGTTGAGGACGCTGCAGGAGAACTTGACCAGAGGCGCTGGGGTCGACATTATCATTGCCGACGAAGGCCATCGGCTGAAAACGCTGCAGAATAAGAGTGGTCAGGCGATCCAGTCGCTAAATGCCAACAAGCGGGTCATTCTTTCCGGGACGCCGATTCAAAATGATCTGAGGGAGTTCTTCGCCGCCGTTGAGCTGGTCAATCCCGGTGTGTTGGGGACTTTCAAGGCATTCGTTCGGGAGTTTGAGGGACCGATCGTGAAAAGCAGACAGCCCGAGGCAACCCGGAAGGACATTGAAAAGGGCGAGTCAAGGAATGAAGAGCTGCGAGAGCTCACCTCCAAGTTTATGCTACGCAGGACCGCGGACATTCTGGCAAACTACCTTCCCCCGAAGTCGGAATATGTCTTATTTTGCACGCCGACATCAACCCAGGCAAACATCTACCAACATGTGCTTGCGTCTCCGGTATTCCAGTACGCCATTGGAAACTCGGAGAGCGCCCTTCAACTCATCACCATTCTCAAGAAGCTCTGCAACAGCCCATCCCTTCTGTCTCCCAAGACTGCAACCGAGGAACCCAGCGAGACGATCTCCGCACTTCTGTCCTCCCTCCCCCCTAATCTCCTCCGCCACTTCTCTCCCTCCGCCAGCGCCAAAATCCGTGTCCTGGACCAGTTTCTCTACAACCTGCGCAACACTACCTCAGAGAAGGTCGTTCTCGTCTCAAACTACACGTCTACCCTTAACCTACTCGCCACTCTCCTCACCGCTCTCTCCCTTCCCTTCCTCCGCCTCGACGGCTCCACCCCAGCCCAGAAGCGGCAGTCCCTCGTCGAGGACTTCAACCGTCACCCACCCGACCTATGCTTCGCCTTCCTCCTCTCTGCCAAAGCAGGCGGCACAGGTTTGAACCTGATTGGCGCCAGCCGCCTCGTCCTTTTCGACGTCGACTGGAACCCAGCAACCGACATCCAAGCCATGGCGCGCATCCACCGCGATGGCCAAAAGCGCCACTGCCGCATTTACCGCATCCTGCTCAAAGGCAGCCTAGAAGAGAAGATCTGGCAGCGCCAGGTCACGAAGTTGGGTCTTGCGGACAGCGTCATGGAGAAGAAAAATACTGCAGCGCAGTTCTCTCGGAACGAGTTGAAGGATCTCTTCCGGCTGGATCAGGAAAGCCGGTGTCAAACTCACGAACTCCTCGGCTGCGAGTGCAACGGCAGCGGCCGCGTTGGCCTCCCTTCCAGCGATACTCCCTTATCAGACGATAATAATAACGACGAAGAAGAAAAGGAGGAGGAAGACTTCCCCGACCTCCCCACCCTCATCAAAGCCTCGCAAGTAGACATGGTCCAGCAGGAAAAACAAATCCGATCCCGACAACGCGGGCGTCGTTCTCGCCAGATAACAACAACAATATCTTCTTCCAGCGACAACGAAGTCACAGACGAAGATGGAGAGGAAGAAGAAAAAGAAGATGATGACCTCCGCCCAGGCCGCTCTTCAAAGCAGCTCCAAAACATGCACCAGTCTCTCGCGCAGTACGCGCATATCGACCCCTCTCTGCTCTCTGCAGACGAAGGAGAGAGTATCCAGCAGGCTATTGATGACGATGTGCTTTTGTCTGTGCTGCGGGATGAAGATAATCGCGTGGGGTTTATTTTCAAGAAAACTAGTGCGGGGGAGCCGAAGGTTGATGCGTAATGGCTTTTTTTTGCTTCGTCTTTTCTATCCTATGGGTATTGGTGTTGTTGCTGTGGCTGGTCTGGTTTACATCTATCTCCACGTGCAATGAGATGAGGGCGTTATATAACATTGCGTCAGGTATACATACTTAACTATTATTTAGACTTGATGACTTACATATAGCATGCATACATATGAAGATACTGTCTGTGTATGGCTCTAGACATGACAAATTGATAAATATAATGACATACCACATACAATGAATAATACCGCGAGTACGAGATATGGACTTCTACGTAGGTAGCTAGGTAAGCACCTGAGTACAAAGGAACCATCATGCGAAACTACAAAGAACACAGCCAATATGGATTAATTTTAATTATTCATTTCATCCATTCATTTCATTGAAACAGTAAGTAGTCGTACACGTATACACATGGAAACATCACATAGCATCAATATCAACAAGATAGTGTGGTTCAGACTCGTTGGAAATGAGAAATATGAGCAGGCAAGGCAGGGAATATGAAAAGAGAGAGACATGCGAATCAGATATGATCGTGTATGGGTATGATAAATGGATAGATCGATAGGTAAGGAAAGAAGGAGAAGAGGACAGAAGAGCAATTCTAACAGTTAATATCAAAGAAACTGGCTTGGGTATTAGTATGCAGAACAAATGAACAGAACGAATAACTTCCTGCGTAGAAATTGTAACAAGAAAAAAAAAAAAAAAAAAAGGAAAAAAAAAGGAAAGAAAGAAAGAAAAAGAGCGAGAAACCCAATCTTCCATATGCAACAAGAAAACAAAAGTTAATACCTCAACTTCCCCACCAGCCCAAATGTATAAGCCGCCTCAGCCTCACTCTTCATCTGAATCATATATACCTTAGTCACACCGTTCGTGACGCCGCCCTTCTTAGGCATCGCGCCGTTTTCGTTCTCCGCCCGCATGGACACCGCGATGCCTGTGCGGGCGACGCGCTCGAATGAGCTCTCGCCTAAACACGCGTCCAGTAGAACCTCGTTGCGCGTCTTGCCCCGGATGAGGATGCGTTTCTCGAGCTCTATGCCTCGCTGGGGGGACATTGCTCCTGATGCTGGGGGGCTGTCGCCGGTGGGGTTCTCGTCGGTGCCGGTTGCTGTGGCGGCGCCGTCGCTGTGTCGGCTTGCTGCTGTGTCGGGTCGGCGCGGGGGTGCCGGTGTAGCTGGCATGATGGTTAATCGGGCGGCGCCCATGTCGCGCCATTTGGACTGCGACTCGCGCATGTATAGTCGGATCTTGGCGTTGGACAGGCCGATGCCGTCTACACCCTTGATGGCGGCGGCGATTCTGCCGATGCCGGAGTGCGGGTCTGAGCCCGAGCCGGCAGAGCTTGAGTATAGGCTGTCTTCGCGCTGTCCGCTTCGGGAGGTTATGGTTGATCGGGCGATGCTGAACATTTTGCTGCCGGCTCCGAAGCGCTTGAGCGCCGAGAACGCGCTGCTCATTGTGCCTACGCTGCTGTCGGAGTTGTCGGCGAGGGACCGTGGGGAGGTTGATGCTCGGTAGCTGCGGCGTCGGCGGGGCCAGCCGAATAGTCCGCCTGTTTTGTTTGGTTGCTCTATTGGGATTGGCTGGTCGGCAAAGGGCCCCCGGGCGTTTTGCAGGGCAATGTAGGTTGGGTTGTTGATGCGTGCGTGGTTGATGAGGCCGTATAGAACCTCGCATTCGTCGGCATTTCGGGAGCGGAACATGATGTTATTGCTCCAGTTGATCTTGGATCGCGGGGTGGGCGGAGACCGGATGCTGATATCGATTGCTGTACCACGGCGGATGGGGACCAGCGGCGTCAGCTCGAGGGCGATTATTGGGCGCCATTGCTTGGATGGCGTGCCGTCGTAGTCTTCTGGGGGTGCGGCGCTCAATTCGTATGCCTCGATCAATCCAGGACTGACAAGGATTTTACAGTCATCTGATAGCAGACTCTCCCAAGATCCTTTGTCCGACCAGGCATATACCGATGCAAGCGTACTGGAAGACTTGCTGGGCTGTGAAGGAACAGATCTATACCCGCCCTGAGAGATCGGGTTCGAAGGAGAAATGGAGCTGGAGGCAGACGTGATGATCGAGCCCTGCACAGTCGATTTAGGCTCCTCATATGTCCGCGTTGGTGATAATGGCATATCATCGTCAGAGTCATCTGAGGTTTCCGATCCGGAATAATCTGAGTCCGAATACATATCGTATCGTCGGACAGTCGATGTGTCCGAGTCTGAATACGAGTCGGACGCCGTGGATGGCTCATACTCGTGTTTGAGGGGTGAGGAACCCCGGCGCCTGCCGTGAATTGTACTGGGGCTGAGAACGGGAGTGTTCGGAAGACTCGATCCGATGGAACTGGGCGAACGTGAATGCGAGGGAGGTGGAGGTGGCTCATCATCATTGCACTGGTCAGAGTTCGAGTTTGAGTTCGAACGAGAATGAGTCTTGGCCCTGGATGGGCTTGATAAGGTAGAAGTACTGACGGGAGGGTAATCCTCTTCCTCATCAAATTCTGAGGGTAGTGCTTGGGGAAGATAAGTCTGGCTGCTGTTCTGTCGGAGCTTCGGGATAAGGGGAAGGTTCATAGAGGGAACAGATGACACTCGGGGAGAGTCTTGATCGGAGGGCTCGTTCGTCGGGGTTACGGGAGGAACCTGCGCTTTGGGAGCTTTCTCACGGGGTGTCTCTGGAGCCTTGTCGGTGCGTTTCAGATCACCATGCTCCCGAGTAGGAGTTGATGGAGGATCATCTTGTCCCACGCGAGGCTCTTTCGGTGTGCTTGGGCTTGCTGGGGAGTTTTCTCCATAACGTGAGATTCTCTTGGCCTTGGACCGCTTAAGGCCAGTAGACCCCTTGTCATCGCTATTACCAACCTTGCGAGGATCCCGGGCGTGAAGAATAGACGACTGGGGCGAGGCTTTCGCCGGAGACTCTTTCGTTGGGCTAGTCATATCCGAATCCCGAGTAATGGCGGTGTTCAAAGAAAGTCGTGATTCTGTAGCCAAGGAAGACTCAATAGTGCTCGGTTCGGACAACTGCTCTCTTGGTGAAGACCGGCGTAAGGTACGGGACGTCGCCCTCTCCCCGATTGGGACGTCAGCACTGGTCGGGCTTGGGGGCATCTTGGGGACGGGGACACTGTCGGTGTTGGATAGAGTCTGCGCCCGTTGTCTATGTTTCGCTCGTTCAATGAAGCTCTGGCTTCGCGAGACAGTAGGTGGCTTAGGTTCCATCCCCAGCATTGAAACCCATTCGAACCCAATCTCATCCTCCTCAATGCGTAGCAAGAGAAGTTCCTGCCATGGTGTCTGCTGTCCAGGATCACTGCGCAACATGACCACAATCTCCCCTTTCACATCGCCGTTGCGGGCAGACACAAAGCCAAGCTCGATGGGAGGAAAGAGGAGCCATCGATCCGCGTGGTCGATTTCACAGACAAGTAGGTCGCCTCCAGGCGCGTTGCCAGGGCCATTGTCTCGCAGCAGCAGCTCGGCTCGGCAATCAATGACCTGGCCAGAGGAGTGATATACGGAGAGATTGAAGAAGTCTCTGGCCCTGACGCGTCGGTCCTTTCTGACGTTTACACCCGCCAGCGGGCCTAGAGTGGCAGGATCGCGAGCGCGAGTCGGATCGACGTGCGCGGCAGATTCATCCTCGAGCCTTGCGCGCTCTTCCCGCGCGCGGCGCCGTGCTTCTGTGACGAGCTCCTGGAATATCATTGCCGTTTCCTCTGCCTTTGCGGACGGCTGAAGAATGTTAATTCCCTTGAACGTCTTTGCCAAATATTTCAGGCGAACAAGAGGCCGTTTCAGCAGATATGCGACGTCGACCTTCTCCCCGTTGCTGTCGACCACGTCCCCATTTTCATCTCTTGCCATTCCTTCATCGAGACTCTTAGTCTCTGCGTCGTTTGAGGCCTCTCCTTCTTCCAGCGGAGCCAAGTTCACAATGACATCCTTGAAACCCAATCTCCAAGCCTTGAGGTAAACCTTGTAGACTCGTTGCGCTCCGGTCGCCCAATTCAGTAATGCCTCCGCATCCTCCCTGGGTACCCGCTTGTGCAGTGATTTCAGGCGCTCAATGGCAACCCCCATATCAACGATCGGTTGACTAAAGTTCGCTTCATCCTTCGGGTCGATTGACGGGCGGAAAAGACCAGCGGCAATGGCGGAGTCGGATTTTGAAAGAACCGAAGTCAAAAGCACGGGAATAACACCCCCGACTAATGTCTTGAGCTCGCGCATATATTTCGTCTCGTCTGCCACGAGCTCTTTCAAGATATCGGGTACCGTCGCGTTGGCGATGCGACTTTTGTTCGTTCGAATGCTCCGGGCAGATCGAATGCTCCCGCTCCTACCAGTGGGAGCGGAAAGAACCGAGATCAAGTCATCGTGGGTTGTGAGACGTCTTTGCAGCTGAGAGATGATCGAAGGGAGAGAGTCTGGATCAAACCTGTCCCTTTCTTCGTCGTCCTCCTTGTGAGTTGAAGCCGAGGTTCGTCTGTGTGGCACAACTCCGGATACCGGTTCTCGCGACTGCCCAGCCTTGCCAGTGCTCATTGACTCCACCGAAACGATTGTCGATAGCCGGTGCGATCCTGTGGCCGGAAAGGGCTTTTTGCGACAGAGAGGAACGGGTGCGTTGTTTCCAGAGACCTCTGAGCCTTCCGATAGAGTTCCTATCTCCGACGGTACTTCCTTGTTATCATCCACTCGAGTAAGCTCTTCGACAATTGAAGATGCCCTACTATGTCTGTAGTCGCTTTGTCGCTTCCCGCTGGCAGCTGAAGAAGTGTCCTCGGTTGACTTCGCCGGCTCATCCAGTAACGACTCATCCCTGCTTCGTACTCGTCGTTTTCGCGTGCTCCTACGCCGGTGATGGGCTTGGGGCGCGCGGTCGGAAGCCCGGTCACGATCTTCCTCCTGTTTGTGGGGCTGCTTGGGTCTGGTCCTGGTATTCAAGGGCGCAGGGATTTCCACCCCCGGTTCCATTTCGCTGTCCATGAAGGGATCCTGGGTGTCCGAGAGCCACGCCTCGATCTTGGTGCCACGGGTCGGGGTAGACTTAGGCGGTTCCGGTTTTGGGGCGGATTCCGGCCGTCCAAACATCTTTCTCGATTCATCGAGCATGTGTCCAAATATTCCATTCTTCGGGGGTTTCAGAGCCTCGCGAGTTTCGCGACCCTTCGGCGTCGGGGGCGCGCCTCTTGCCCGTCGTTTGGATAGCTCCGAAAAATCGGCGTCACTCGCCGCCCATTCTGAGTCGTATTCCATGCCAGCGTCCTTCTTCCCGGCGCTCTCGGAGGGTTCTGACTTGGCGCCCGTGTGCGACCGGTCAGCCGTGCGCGGGCGCGAGCCTGATCGCGAGGACCCATTGTGAGAAAACGCCCCCTCCTTCAGAGCCTTGCTGTCCAACCGCGCCTCCACTTCTCGCGATGCTCGCGATTTGCGCCGCTCGCGGACTACTGACTCGGAGACCGTGCTCGCTCTCTCCCTTTGTCTCTCCCTGCTGCGGGACCGCAATGCACGGGCGGTATCCACTGTCTTGTCGTGGAATTTTCGCCCTCGCGGGGAGGTCTGCATCCCATCGTTGGTCGTGTACTCGGAGATGCGCTTGGGAGGAGGAAACTTGGGGGTGGTGGCAGTGTTGATGGAGGAGATCGAACTGCGATTCAGCTTCCAGTGCTCGTCGCTCACGAGCCGTTTTCGCGGAGTACTCTTGCTTCGTTTCCGCGTCTTGATATCATTTACTGGCTTGGAGTTGGACTCCACCGCCGAGTTCTCGTCATCTTCGTAGTAGACCACGTCATCGGCCGTGATCACCCCACCCCCTTGCTGTTGCCATTTGCGAATCTTGGAGCGGACGGAATTGGTATCATGAACCCCCAACGGTTCACCAATATCCAGCGGTTTCGGTTTGGTGGGGGACGGGGAGGATTTGGCAGCTGCCCCTCCTCCCCCGCGGTTGGAGGAGCGATTTGGTGTTGCAGGAGACGGCATCGATACCTGCGATCGAGAGATTCTGTTTAGTACGGTCTTCGATGACTGCAGCCAGCATGCAGAATCTGGACAGCTGGAGAGGGGAAAATTATGGACGATGTATTTGCTTCTTTGTTGGGGCACGACGTCACCGGAAGCGCCTTGTTTGTTTATGCGGAGTGGATGAGGGGAAAATCGAGCGATCGATCGGTGGGTCGTAACCAAGCACTTACCACACTTTACAGCATATCCTAGGTTTCTCAACTGCTGTGCTGGAGAAGATATGCTCAGGATTGTCGCAGGGGAAAGGAAACACACCAAGGAGAGATGTCAAGAGGAAGAAAATGGAGGGGAGGGAACTAAACAATGACTTGGCGATGACCCGCAGGAACAGGCGGTCAAATAGCATGCAGAAAATCAATAGAAAAAAAAAGTGAGAAAGAAGAACAAGAAGCGGAATAGACAGCCTTGGGGTTTCCACTCAGTTTGATTCAGAGATCCCCAAGATCCAGTTGATCAGCCTCAGCTCAAGTGGCAGAGTCAGGTGGGGGAGGAGTCATCCCTCATGCGATCACAAGCACCACCGAGATTACTGAATGACCGTGGGGAGTCTGATGATTCTGTTCTTTCTTCTCTCTCTGTCTCCCACTTGTTGTCTCTCTGCCGGTGGATGATTTTCTGCCCGGCGCATCCACATTTGGGTTGACTTGGAGTTGTCTATACCAAGTGACTTCCTACCATTGGTAACGCACAGGCTGCCGGGGAAACCAAGATGATCAGCAAGATCCGTCGGTTGGCCAAATGGTTTTCACTTGCTTGGCTGATCCACGGGGCTGATTTTATTGGACATTTCCCACCCACTGGGCTAAATTGCTTGGAGTTGTTGGCCAGATCGCGACCGACTGAGTCTGATTCTATTGTTGATGTTGATGTTGTTGTTGTGGTTGTGTTTGCCTGAAGATAAATGTTGTGGTCATAACACTCGCTGACTACTGTGCATAACGTACGACCCATCCCCTCCCTATCCTCGAAAGATTAAATAAATGCTTGATCTCCTCGACAGTATCTCCACGTCGCAACTGGTCGGACTCCCTTGATCCAGCTTGAGACTTGTTCTATTTTTAAAGACAGCACGGACGGCACGGGCGCCACTCCAGCGGTCTCCGACAGCAGTAGTTCATAGACCTGGAAAAGTCTGCCACACAACATACGTCCTTTCATTTACTTTGTTGAACCAGTCGAGGCATTGAATTTTTGGTATCATGGTAGATGACAACAGCAATGCAATCAATTCTCGTCCACATCCCGGACGGAAACTGGGAAATGCCCCTGTCTCAAAGGCCAGCTCCATCTCCGACTCGTTGTCGACCCACGTCACGGAGTGGGCCAGACGAGGCAATCCCTACCCAACCGCTGTTGCAGAACAATTAGGCAGTGCGACAATCGTCTGTTTTAAACTGATCTATTAACACGATACTTCCAGAGATGTGCATCATCTTGACATCAAGAAGTTGCACAGAGCAAAATTCATGATGGATTGAAACCGTCATTGAAATTTACGTTCTCTCGACAGGTCCGTCAGTCTTTGAAAGGCATTCGAGACAGCCCTTACGCTCTGCACGAAGTAATCTGAAAAACCGGTCAGCAGCGATCGTCCCAAAAGAAACCGAGGAGGTCCTACAAAGCGGAATGACGATCCAGATGAAGTTCATCAGGAAATAGTACACCCAGAAATAGTAGGGCTCTGGCCGGGAGTACGGACGATCATGGGCGTAGTGATCGTAGAGACTGGTCGCATAGTACAACGAGTCTCCGTAGAGATGCGCCATACAAGCCGTCAGCTGCAGCGGATGCCGCAGGGAGCTGCGCGAAAAGACGGCATACGCCACCCAAAGGCACAGCGGGCCCCAGAGGAGCTGGGGGGTGGTTCTAGGTCAGTCCCGACACCAACGCTTCACATCCATATTGGTCTCAACGCAAAACATACCACAGTCATGGTCTCCATACACAGAACCAAGGTGTCCGAGGTGAGATATCGCGAATCGGACAAGGCATACTCTTTCCACAGCTGACCGATGAGGTCTTGGGCAGATGCCATGCGATCATGATTGAGCATGAAGTAGCCTTCGAAGACGCAATGGATGGCGCCGGCTGATGGATTTCCGGCGTCAGTTTGCAATGGCAGTATGACAGACCATCAGGAAGACGAACAAAGTACAAACCACAGAATTGCCAACCGGTCCGCATTATTCAAACTGGGCCTTGCTATCGTGACCAGCGTAAACGTGGTTCCCAATAAACTCACGGCGACAATGCTGGCGGCACCGAGGAGTTTAAAGATCGAGGCTTCGTTAGCCACATACCCCTTGATTTGCGCATCTAGCGGGTAATATGGATGTGTAACGCCATCAAGAGACATGTTTCCTTTTCAAAGTATAGATAACAATGAAATTTTGGAACTGGGAGTGGATATATCCAGATCGATCTCTTGAAATCAACAGAATGTATGGATTTGGAGGGGATTAGATATCACTGGACAGGGGACAGAGACTAACCCAGTCAGGCTAGTGTTCATTCCTCAGGCAACAACCGCTCGACTCCTCACTCCTCAGGCACACCTGTCTCGGCCAAGCGCAAGTTGACGACAGCTCGACAGCTTCCTCCATCCTCCCTCTAAATGCCATCACGACAGTGATCAATTCTCTCCTCCGACCACTCTATGGAGGCTTCAATTCTCTGTCTTGTATAGCTTTACTGCAATGGCTCACGGTCCCTTCAGAAGAAGGCCCCTGGGGCTTGACCTGCCCCGCACGTCGTCGGTTGAGTCGCCGCCTGGCGTTGCGGCGCTCTTCGTCATCCGCTTCGATATCAAAGCTGGGTAAGTCCGTTCATTCGATACTTCCTCATATGATGATTTATTGCTGCCATAGTTTGGCTGATTGTTATTCGCGTGTAGCTATGTGATATCTTGGAAGCGTACCATTCCCGGTGGTAAGTCGCATATACGGAACGCCGGTATACTGGTGATCGGGAGACTAATGGACTTGGTGGCATAGTTGACGTCGAAGGGGCTGTCGAGTACAAATCGCTCCCGTCGGGCCTACATAATGTCTCGGAAGATCTAGTGTATGTGGAACTTGGTTATGAGTCTAGTCTAGGAGCTGACCGGTCTTCTCACGCAGCTATTTCGTTCATGAACAGTATGCTGGCATCAGCGCATTTGTCAACCAGCCGGCCGAGGAGGCTGAACGGAATGCGAAGATGTTCGCCATTGGAGTCTTGGTTCCGTTGAGCTCGGGGAGACTAGGGAAGAGCTGGCGACATGTTCCCAAGCTCAAGGAGCTGGCCCGGTGAGCCCCGACTCCTGAGGGATCACATGCGGACCAAGCTAATCCGTGGATGCGTTCTTAGACATTACGCGGACGACATGTCGAACACACAGCCACTATCGGACTACTGGGAAGCCAACGAACTCCGCTGCGGCGACTCTCCGGTTCAACAACCCGAATCCCCATTGGAATCACCTCTAAGCCTCCGGTTAAGAGCGCATGGGGACCGGTCGGACAATGCCCATCGCAGCCGTGCATTCAGTGACGCCATTGTGTTGGAATCGCCCAGGCCGGCCCTGACGCCTTTCCACCCAGCCTCTTCGCTCCCCGATTTTCTCGACGCCTTTGGCCCTCTCGTCTTTCCCTTGTATAGAGCAGCGCTACTTCGCAAAAGAATCCTGTTCATGGCGGAGGCGCCCGTCAATATACCCTGTAACTTTGGTACGGCTGCACCCCCCCCCCACCCCCCCCCCACCCCCAGCGGGAATCGCAATTGCAAGTTGTCGGCTAACACAGCACCAGTGTATGATTTATCTTTATTAGCATCGCTTCCTAATTCCATCCTCCCATTGCTCCCACCGGCCGGTACCCCGCCTCCCCGGCCGCGCCCTCTCTTCAACGTCGGCGTCCACGACATCCCATACCTCTCTTCCTTCGTGGGCAAGACACCCAACTCCGACCGCGATGCTGCGTGGATCGCATGCAGTACAGACAGTGTCCTGACAATGAAGTCCGACCTGTTCGATGTCCTGGTCACATTGCCCCCGCCTCATTCCCAACACGCCGCCGAAAAGACCTTTCCTCGAATTTCCGTATTGCCAACGCCCACTGCACAGCACAACACGCCTCAGGCCATCGAACTGCGAGCGACCCAACGCGACGCAAGACGCTACCTCACCCTCCGCCGAGTCATCCACCATCTCTCTCAGGATGAGAGTCGCCAGTCCCAAGACGATGAGGGCTACGATGACGAATCGGACGCCGCGTCGACGTTCTCCTCCAGCCCCGTGGTCGAGCCTCTCTCCTGGACCCGGCTCGCCTACACCTCCTTCATCTGGTGGGCGTCCGCAGGTGAAAAACGCGACGGCCTCACAGAAGAGGAAGAAGAAGAGCACCGACTCGAGCAGGACACCCGCCTGCTCGCCAGCGTTGACAATCTCCCCAGTCCGCCCTCGGGCTCCACCGGCCACCGGAGCATCCAACCCGCAGAGGCCACGCGAGAACCGCCCGAGATCGCTCTCGTCGCCTACTTCCGCCGTCTGACTACCCAAATCTTCGTCACTCTGTCCGACGTAGTCGCCCGTCAAGACAGCAACAACGGTCCCGATGACGACGTCGCAAGCGACGCCGACTCTGCCTCCTATCGGGACAACCCAGACGAGGAGTCCGATGTATTAGCCAGACAGTCCACCCGTGGTAGCGTAGATGATAACAACAACAATATCAACGACAACGACGACAACGACAACGCCCCACTCCTACCACCCCAGGACAACAACAACAACAACAACCCCGACGACGACCCCGTCACAATCACAACAGAGGACATGATCGAAATGGGCCTGGACGTATGGAGCGCCGCAGACCGCGTCTTCGTCGAGCAGCTCGTTCGCACCTGGTGGAACCGCCCGGCATACATCGACAGCGCCAGGATCCGGTGCTGCGGGGTCTCCATCTTGTAAATGACGTATATTCAGATGTCGTCTTTCTGCTCTGCTCTGCTCTTCCCTTCTTTATCTGTCAGATGGTGTGCATTTTGTTCGGATCTAGCTGGCGAGGATAAAGCAATCATATATCCGTTTCATTTCCTTCTGTCCGTTTTCATTTCCATCATTCGTCTGTTGATCTATTGGGTGTGGTATGGTCTTTTTTTTTCCTGGATCATATTGTTTGTATACTGGGCGGGCACGCTGCAAATCTATAGCGCAATCTATATATGTTCTCAAAGTCATCCATGTTGTGAACGCTTTTTCAAATCACTTCTAGTAGGAGTAGCAGTAGTAGTAGGAGTAGCAGTAGTAGTAGGACTAGTAGTAGGAGGAGTAGTAGTAGTAGTAGGAGGAGGAGGAGGAGGAGGAGGAGGAGGAGGAGGAGGAGAAGGAGTAGTGGTGATGGTGGTGATGGTGGTAGCACCAAACCTACTAAGATCTACCCCAACACCAACCAAACCCTACTAAAACAACCTACCGCAAAAGGAATCAATCTGTGAAACTCGATGTAGATAAATTCTATAGCGATTGGTAGAAGAAGAAAAAGAATCGAAGAAATATGTACAGCGAAATCAACTCTAAACTAACAAAGGGAAAAGATCCAACAGCAGGATCTAAAAAAGAGCGTCAAAGATGCATACGAACAAGATATGCGAGGGAAGTTGAGAGTAAAAGAATGCAAAGTATTAAAATGGATCAATACCTAGATAGACGAATAGATCTGTCCATGTTGGCAAATTGGGGGAATGGAAGTAGATAAAGCATTGAGCATCATTGACAAAACATGCAAAGGGGAAAGGAAAGAAGACGACAAAACGCGTTGAATATGCAGATGATACCACCCTAAACAAAAACATATATACCAAACACCCCCGGAAATAACGCCTCATTGCTTGGAGCATCAGGGGTATCTATCATCAAACGGAGTAGCCGGCTTGACTGGCTTTGTTTGTTTTATTTTTTTTGGGAACCAGGCCATTCCGTCGAAATCGTATAGCGAGCATGAGAACATGAGAGAAAAAAAAAAAGAAAAGACGCTACTTGTGGTGCATCCGGATCGGTGCACTCATATCCCGGCGGCGTCTGATGTCCTCTCTTGGGTCTGAGTTCTGAACTCCCGGTATCCGTCGAGCGCCCCGGATCGGAGTGATTCCCATGCCGCCGGATCGGAAGGTGCTTTCGCTGGCGCTCACGGACCTTGGCATGTTGTTGCTGTTGCTGCTGTTGAAGTTGCTATTGTTGAGGTTTGTGCGGCTCCTTCGCGCCTTGATCTGGGCGAGTGCGTTCTCCCGGTCGATTGGCATCTGCGCTGGGGGTTCTTCGAGGCGTAAGGGGATTTTTCGAATGTTGTGCTGACTCTCGCCGTGCTGAGACGAGTTCAAATGTGGCGGCACAGGGTCAAACGGGACGTCAATGACGGCTGGTGTAGGAGAGCCAGGAGGCGAAGCCTCAGTTTGAAAAATCTCAGGTGGCGAGTCTTGTCGGGCGTTTTGGACTTTTGCCAGAGGGCTGCCCGGTAGGCGCTGCTCCTGGGCGGCGGCGGCGAGTCGGACTGGGGATGGAATGGTATGGAATGTCCCTGTCTCGGGCGAAAATGTGATCAAGGGCTCTTCGGGCTCGTCGTCATCATCGCTTTGCTCGTCTATCTGAGCGGGCTCGGGCTCTTCAACGATCTCATCGGGAGTGGACGAACGGCTAGTGTTCTTGGCCTCGGCAAGCATGCGATGCTCGTTGAACTCTTGCGTAAGTTCAATGAGTTGCTGGGGGTTGGGCTTTGGGACTCTAGCGGCGTTTGTATTAGATAAGTTCTTCGGGGTGCGGTTTGGTGAGGAGCCTCTGTCGAACAGTTGGGACTGTCCTTCCTCGGGCAAACGCGAGCTCGAATTCTTAGATGGCCGCGGGGTTTCCTTTGAATCTTCGATAGTCTCCGAAATATGTGGGGTGTTGGAGTTCTCTATGCTTTGGGCGATTCTGGCCTCCTTTTCCGCGTGCTCCAGCAGGCGACAGGTGCATCGCTTGAAGTGGCATTCCAGTTTCAAAAATTCGATCATATCTTCGGCATCGGATCTCAACCGCTGCTCCATCTGGAGAGCGCTTTCCAGCTGGTTGACCATTTCCGAACGTGCGTCGTACAGGAAAATATCCTGGTCTTCCTTGACAGCCGTGATATCCGACAGTCTTGGTCGCTTCGGGGGGGTCGGCGTGGCATCTACGGTGTCATGCGATTGGTTGGTCAATGGCGAGGCGGCTGGTCCATCGGCCGGTCGCTTAGGCCTCCGTTGCGTGGGCGTCGCGAACATGGCAAGATCCCCCTCCGCCAGCGACATTCTCCCGGCGTTATTCTGGTGCATCTCGTGGGCCTGGGCTTGCAGACTTTCGGAATGGTTGTTCGTCTCGGCCGATCGCAGGCGTTCCTTCAGCGTTTCCAGCTCTTCCGTCAATCCCGCGAGTGTATATGCCCGCTCAAAGGCTTCTTGTCTAGCTTGCTCCTTCGCGCTTCGCTCGTGATGGAGCTCATCCCTGAGTACTCTAGATTCCGTCTTGGCATGCTTCAGCTCCTCTTGTGTCTTGACTAGCGTTGAACCGGCGCGGAAAGCTTCTTTTCGCGCTTTTCGGATTTCCTTTTCGAAGATGCTTCGCTCGTGAGCCTGACGTTCCTTGGTCGTGTGCAGTTCTTCCAACAATGACTCGAGTCTTTCGCTTATCCGACGCTCGCGGGATTGGGCCTCGGTCAGTTGCGAAGAGACATGAGCCAAGGAGGATTCCGCTTCCTCACGGCCCAGGATTGCACGCTGTAGCGCCGCTGTGTTCGCTGCCGATGTTTGGGCTGCGCCTGCCGGACTACCGGTGCGCGAGAGGCCGTTGAGATAGGCGACTTTGGCCTGCACATCAGACATCCCCCTGCTCTTCCGTTGCGTATTTCTGAGTTCGGGGTAGATCGGTGAGCCCGATCCTGGCTGTTGATTCATCCGTTCGGGCGATAGGGGGTTGAGGGCTTTGGACGGGCTCTTGGATGGGCTCTTAGTCGGGCTCGATCTCGCGCTGGATGGAGAATCCATCGCGCCAGGTGGTGCTGTGATAATGTTCAAGTTAGTAGAATCGGGTTGGTGTTGTTGTTGTCAGGCGAGCATGATAGAGAATCGAGATGGTTGGATTAGGAAGGGTGGGACGACCGGTTCGTTGTTCATCGACCGTTGTGGAGATGTTTTTCTTTCTCGGCACTCTGGCGTTGTTGATCCCTAATCAGTGACGCAGGCAACAAACACCTGTTGGCCTCGCGTCGGAGGGTCATGTGACCGTTGCCCTAGACAACAACGCTAGTCCGTATTGAGCCGATAGACTCACGTGCCTGTCACCCCGCGCTAGACCCGATCGGGATGGTCAGAACGTGGAAGCCTGAGGTGTCACTTCTTGGCTTTTGCGCTGTGATGCCATTGATGCCAGTACCAGGTCGCCATCAACCTCCCCGAGATCGATTCATACGGCCAAATATAATATTCAAGGATGCGTGAAATTATCACTCTCCAACTAGGGCAGCGTGCCAACTACTTGGCCACACATTTCTGGAATCTTCAGGTATATTGTCTTTTTCCTTAGTCCCACTCATTTCTCGCGTGGCACTAACATGCGGGCCAGGAATCATATTTCACTTACGATGAAGAGTCCCCTGTGGACCATGATGTTTTATTCCGAACTGGACTTGGAGCCGATGGGTCTGACACCTACACGCCTAGGACCCTGATCTATGATTTAAAAGGTGCTTTCGGGACCCTTCGAAAGTATAACGCACTCTATCAATTAAGCGAAGATGTAAACCCCGGACAAGGTTTATGGTAAGCAACCAGGTGCGATTATTTTGCGACCAACCAGATCGCAGCAATCAGGAGTCTCAAAGAATGGAGTATCTGTAGATGCTTACATGTATGCAGGGATGGGAAAGAGATCATACAACAACAACCATCTATTCCTCAAAGTGACTACCAGAAGAACCTGGACGCAGGGCTCCCTGCCCCGCCTCTGTCCTCCGAGACAGTGCGATACTGGTCTGATTACAATAGAATTTTCTACCACCCCCGTTCAATCATTCAATTGAATGACTATGAGCTGAACTCCAAGGTCATGCCTTTCGAAGACTGGGAAATGGGAGAGGAGCTGTTCAATAATATTGACAAAGAGCATGACCTACTGGACCGGGATGTACGACCATTTGCCGAGGAATGTGACCAGATGCGTGGGCTGCAGATCTTCGCAGGATCCGACGACGCGTGGGGCGGCTTCACGGCGAAGTATGTGGATAGGCTGAGGGACGAATATGGCAAAAAGGCCATGTGGGTGTGGGCTATCGAAGATGGTGCCCAGGTCGACCGGGTAAGTACTATCTGACCGATATCTTTTCATCCAGCATTAATACGTTGCGCACAGCAAACTCGAAATAAGCGGGACATCAACAGAGCCCGCTCTCTACATTCGATTGCACCCCAATCGTCCCTGTACACACCCATCATTGACCCTCCGAGTCGCCTTCCAGGGTCCATCCATCTCAATCGCAAATCACAATGGTACACGTCCGCACTGATCAGCTGCGCTCTGGAAAGCGTCACCCTCCCTACCCGTCTGCGTGCATACCACGACTTTGAGTCATCTCTAGCAGGAGATGATAGCAGCCACAATATCTTCGAACTCCAGTCCACGATCATCCAAAATCAAGACAAGTATCGTCAACAGTATCCCGCTACCGCAGGCGTGCCTGAGGACACGGATGATTCGGGGTCACAATCCGCAGAGGCCCAGACAAAGTTTGACATAGATTTCACTTACGACGGTTTCGAAGGTGAAAGACCTCATGTGTTCAATCAGCTTCTTGTCTTGCGTGGCATTGAGAGCCAGGAGGACGAGTCTCCCTCTTACGAAGATACCGGCCTTCAGCGGAAAAAGCGCCACTATGACTCACAGCCAATGTTCCAAAGGTGGGTTGCCCCGCGCATGCAAGGTATCTGTGGATTACTGATTCGTGATGTATAGCTTCCACACACCCCTGAAACTGCCCATTTTGGACAGTTTCCCCCAAGACATGTTCCGCGAAGCACCGTCGGATGGAAAACTCGGGGTTCTCACCGGGTTAACGACTTCCTCCCGCACCGCGGAGAAGATCAAGTTGATGGAAACCGTTGCGCGACGGATCATTAGCATCGACGAGCGCGAGACTATCATCAACGGGCTTGGGGAGATTCGGGAGACATATGAGACGGGATGGATGAGTGGCTTTGATTCTGACGACGAATGAACTGTTACATACCAAGATAATCAAGCTGTACTTAGATATACTCCGTACCATATCAGTAGTGGGGATCAATCTGGCCGATCTCCTCTTGAGTAGTTCGATGCGGCGCTGATCCGCAACAAACAGTGCAAACAGGCCCGCCCAAACGTGTCCTCTCCAGTTCGCCGCTCCATCTCGGCCCTGCATCTTCATTCTCTCTGTCATCACTCTTTTTCATTATTCATACTCCATGCTTACTGCCAGGTGGCCACTATTCTTGTGCCTGGTATCCTCGATGGCTTTTTGTACTTGATTTATTGTATGTCTCCTTGATCCCTCGTCTATTTCCAATCCCCTGTCGCCATCTGCACATACCCAGCCAACTGACTTGACTGCATAGCTTATCACAATACGTCGTTGTCCCTGGATTGGATTGCGACCTCAATCCTAGACAATCCAGTCAACTTTTGACTATTTAATAATCCTTAGATATGGCTCCCGCCCGACAACGGACACGGGGAATTACCTCGTCTCCGATTCTCTCCTTCCTCGTCCTCCCGTTCCTTCTGTTTTTCATCGGCTTTCCCGCCCCGGCAGCTGCTGCTGGATCCGCAGTCCTCGGTGTCGATGTCGGAACGGAATATCTGAAAGCCACACTGGTCAAACCCGGAATTCCCCTCGAGATCGTTCTGACAAAGGATTCCAAACGCAAAGAATCCGCCGCGATCGCCTTCAAACCCACCGGAGACAATGCGCCTTTCCCCGAGAGATTCTACGGTGGCGATGCGCTGTCACTCGCGGCACGATACCCGGATGACGTTTACGTGAATTTGAAACCCTTGTTAGGAATACCGTTCAACGGTGGGGAGGAAGATACGGTTAAGACATACCACGACCGGTTTCCCGCATTGCGACTCGAGAACGTTCCCGAGCGAGGCAGCGTTGGGTTTCGGAGCAACCGCCTTGGTGAGGCCGAAAAGAAGGACGCTTTTCTTGTCGAAGAGCTCCTGGCCATGCAACTGAAACAGGTCAAGGCCAATGCCGACGTTATGGCCGGCGAGGGCTCCGATATCAAGGATGTGGTCATCACGTACCCCGCATACTACACGGCTGAGGAGAAGAGGAGTCTGCAATTGGCCGCTGAACTGGCTGGGTTGCATGTCGACGCGCTCATCAGCGAGGGTCTGGCCGTTGGCTTGAACTATGCCACCAGCCGCACATTCCCCATGGTCTCGGACGGACTGAAACCCGAATACCATGTGATTTACGACATGGGCGCTGGCTCCACCACTGCCAGTCTCCTTCGCTTCCAGAGCCGTCAGGTGAAAGATGTCGGCAAGTTCAACAAGACCATCCACGAGGTGAATGTTTTGGGACTCGGCTGGGATAAGACACTTGGTGGAGACAGCTTGAACGATCTCATCGTCCAGGACATGGTCGCGAACCTGGTCGAGGACAAGAAGTTGAAGGATAAGGTTTCTGTCGCGGACATTCGGGGACACGGCAAGACGATGGCCCGACTCTGGAAGGACGCGGAGAAGGCTCGCCAGGTGTTGAGCGCCAATACTGAAACCGGAGCTAGCTTCGAAAGCCTATATGATGAAGATGTCAACTTCAAGTATCGCATCTCGCGCTCGCGCTTTGAGGAGCTTGCTGGTCAGCACATCGAGAGAGTGAGCAAGCCGTTGAAGCAAGCTCTGGAGGGCGCCAATCTACAGCTGAGCGACATCGATTCCATTGTCCTGCATGGTGGCTCGATCCGTACGCCGTTCGTGCAGAAGGAATTGGAACGATTCTGCGGGGGATCCGGCAAGTTGAGAACCAGTGTCAATGCCGATGAGGCCGCTGTCTTTGGTGCCGCCTTCAAGGGGGCGTCTCTCAGCCCTAGCTTCCGTGTCAAGGACATCCGGGCAACCGATGTCGCGGGATACCCCGTTGTGCTGAAGTGGCTTTCGGACTCCAAGGAGCGACAGCAAAAATTGTTCACCCCGACTTCGCAGGTCGGCCCCGAGAAGCAACTGACTGTGAAGAACCTGGACGACTTTGAGTTCAGTTTCTATCAGCAGGTTTCCACCAGCGATGGTGTAACGGACCATCCCGTCCTTGGTGTGCAGACGAACAACCTTACTGCTTCGGTGGCCAAGCTGAAGGAAAGCTTTGGCTGCGCTTCAGCTAACATCACCACCAAGTTCTCCATTCAGCTCAGCCCTGTCAATGGGCTTCCTCAAGTTGCCGGTGGCTCTGTGAGCTGCGAAGTCGAAGACACCAAGCAGGGCGGTGTTGTCGAGGGCGTCAAAGATTTCTTCGGTCTGGGCTCCAAGAAAGGCGAGCAGGCTCCCCTGGGCGAAGAAGGGGAACCCAGCGAGTCAATCACCCTGGAATCCGAAGAACCTCAAGCTTCGACGAGTACATCCGCCGATGAAGCGGCCTCTACGGCCTCTGCCAAGGATAGCAAGAAGAGTGCGCCGCTTACCAAGGTGGAGAGCATCCCCATCAGCTTCACCTCTACGCCTCTTGGCACTGCTCCGCCCTCACCCGCCGAGCTCAGCCGCATTCTCAGCCGTCTGGCAGCCTTCGATGCTTCGGACCGCGATCGCGTCCTGCGCGAAGAGGCTCTCAATGAACTCGAAGCTTTCATGTACCGCAGTCGGGATCTGTCGGAGGATGAAGAATTCGTCAAGTTCCTCAAGGCCGACCAGCTGGCGGACCTCAAGGAGAAAGTAGCGGCTGCGAACGACTGGCTCTACGACGAGGGCTCCGATGCCAAGACCTCAGAGTTCCAGTCGAGACTCAAAGCCCTAAAGGCGATTGTGAACCCCGCGCTGAAGCGCAAGCAAGAGAGCTCTGAGCGTCCCGCACGCGTCGAGCTGCTGCAAGACGTCCTGAAGAACGCCAAATCCGTGATTGACCTCATGGATAAGCAGATCAAGCAAGACGAAGACATCCACTCGTCCAGCGTCGCCGCGTCCTCCACCGCTCAAGCCGAATCCTCCGAGTCCTCCTCTACCGCCACGACCAGCGAGTCAGCCTCCACCGCCGACCCTCTCGAGGACCTGGAGGCCGACCCCTACGCCACCACCTCCCAGTCCACGAAGACGACCACAACGACCACAACCGCGAAAGTCACGGGGCCAAAATACTCCATCTTCCAGCCCTCGGATCTCACCACCCTATCCAAGAGCTACGAGACCGCCAAGGCCTGGTTCGAGACCCAGCTCGCCTCCCAGGAGAACCTCGCCCCAACAGACGACCCCGTCTTCAGCGTAGCGGAGATCGACCTCCGCCTCAAGGACCTGGAGCGTTCCATGAACCGCATCTACGAGAAGATGGGCGCCGCGGCCGCGCGGTCCCAAAAGGAACAGGGCAAGAAGAACGGCAAGAAGGAGTCCACCGCCGAGAAGGAGAAGGGCAAGGGGAAGGAGAAGGAGAAGGAGAAGAAGCCGAAGGATCCGAACCGCAAGGATGAGCTTTGATCGTGTTGTGTAAATCATCTATACACGTCTTCTTCATTCCTGCTTGACTCTATCTAACTATATCCTATCTTGTTGACTGATGTTGGGGGAGTTCGGATTCAGCGTTCTTCATAAAATCTTCTTTTTTTGACTACTTCTTTTTCCACCGTTTCTTTTTTTATGTTTGTAAATTAGCCTGATCAAAAGAAAACAGGTATAATCAAGAATAGTAAGGCTCTAGCGCTAGAGGGGTGTATGAAAGTTTAGAGTATTTTACCCGCTGTTGTTACTATCTCCTAATTTTGTTTCTTACTTTGATTAAACTTAGTCCTTAATAAAATTGAGACCGTACGTCTTTGAGATGAGACCTATTCGGAATTCTCTGAGTACAGATATTACTTGCTTTCTTGCCTAAACTAAAGAGGAGCACAAAACTTGATATCTTTCCTAGATCTCCAACATACCCTTAGGGAAACAGTCCTCAGCGCAACCGCACCAACCTGCCTTAGGAGAAGCATCCATTGTGCGCCATCATCTGTCCGTACTTGGATCGAGGCAATCAGCAGTCACTTATTTCCGCTAATATTGGTCATAGTTACTCCTTTCTCCACATTGGAGTCTGCAAACTTCTGGTGGAATAACCCCCAAGTCGCAGGTCACCATGGCAGCAGCAATTTATGCATGGACGCATGAGAGAATAGAAAGGATATTTGCACTCGGAGGTATGAACAATTATTGCAATGGGCGGATTGATCCTCCTCACATTCAGATGACAGAGCCAAGCAACGCAGAACTAATCTTTGATCCACTTTGCAAGGCGGGACTGGGCCGCAAAAGCCGCAAAAAGCATAGCCTTTGGTTCTATTTCTTCCCTTCCTTGTGGTCTCCATACGCGTCAATGATCTCCGTTTTGTCTTTGTCGCGCCTCTCCCTCGAGTCATTGCCAACGTTTCTCGTTATCAACCTATTTGTCTCCGCATGCCTCGCTTCCTTCTTCTTCTGACGCTCCTCCTTGGAGCTGTTGCCTTGTTTGTTCATCTGGTCTCTTTGGCCAGGCGTAAAGAACGTTTTCGTCTTGTCCGACATGGTAATAATGGAATTGTAAGGCCTGCTGGACTCTTGGTTATTTCTAGTAAAAGCTTGCATCATTGATAGAAGACGCACCAAGGTATAAATCAATGGGGTGGCTTGAGAAGGATCAAGAGTTTGCGATGTGATGCTTTGAGAAAGCGGGGCTTAGAAGATTCACCGTAGGGAAAGAGAGAAGAGTTGATATTCCATTCCTGCTGATTTGAGTTTGGCAGATGATGCCGCAGTATTTATGGTAACAACATCAGAGATGGAGGGAAGGTGCTCCTGATACTGGACAGCCAGCGATGCGCCGTCTACTGGGATGTTTCGCCCCAATAACACCAACTATTGGCCCCAGTCGCAACACTGTTGAGAGGGCGAGTCGCCGCCAATGTTGGAATTGGGAACGAGCGGCCCCCATATGCACCGACCATTAAGCCGTCCACACCCAGAATGGTTGATAGCACCGACATGGGCGTGAAGGGAAGTAACTTAACCGATGTTGGCCCTGTGACAAGTATATGAGGCTCGTATTATCCAGTCAGCCAATCAGATCTCGCTGGTTTTTGTGTCCAAGTTTGATTCGGTCCGTGATCACCAATATATATAGCGACTCAGACAAGATGAGCAGAGGGCGAATCGCCGGTGGCTTGTGTGATAGGCACCTTTTGATCCCGTGAATATCTATATTGTGATATCATCCTTCAACAACTAAGCGTGTGTATTCGGGTCGATATTATTCCAGTCACATGTCTTACCACCTAATCAGCTGGTCCCCCCTGTTCTCTCGATTCCTAATCAACATCCTTACTCCATCAAGATATTCATCCTGATATCTCTGCATGTTTCTTTGATATTTCCGACTTCGTTTTGTCGCTTTCGTGAGATGAATTCACGCTTGCCCTTCGATGATGCTGCCTGGGAAAAAAGCGACGAGATCGAAGACTCCTGGCTAGATTTCCTCTTCGATGAAGACATCTACAATGAGATTGGAGTTTTTCTGGCCGAACATGCTTGCCCTCGTCAATGGGCCGATTTCAAATTTTTTAGATCCGGCGGTTTTAATGCGAGCTTCCTCATGACATTCACCGATAGCAAGACTGGCGGCGCTGTGTTAAGACTTCCTCTGCCAGGCGTCCATATGTTTCCTGAGGAAAAAGTTCGTAATGAGGCCTCTATCATGCAATTTATCATGGAGAGAACTTCACAAACGATGCCGATTCCGGTTCCTATGGTCTCTCGCTGGGGAGAGAGAAACGAGAGCCCCTCGAAATTGGGTCCCTTCATCATCATGAGCTACATTGACCACGCGAGAAGCATGTCTGATCTTCTCGAGACGCCGGGGCGCCAACCAAAAGAACGCCCTGAGCTCAATCCGGATATCAACACAATCAAGTTAAAAGCTCTCTATAGAGAACTAGCCAATATTGTCTTTTCTTTATCTACACTATCAGCGAACCGAATCGGGTCTCTGAAACAGACCGGCAGAACAGCGTGGGAAGTGGCGTATCGACCGTTATCCATGTCTATGAACGAAATTGTGCGTCTAGGGACGCTACCCCGATCGAAACTCCCCACCGCGACGTACGATAGAGCGTCTTTGTACTTCGAAGCCCTGGCAGAGCTGCATATTGCACACCTCAAACACCAAAGGAACAATGCTATCGACTCGGCCGACGACTGCCGGCGCAAGTTCGTTGCTAGATTCTTATTTCGGAAACTTGTTCGAGATCGGGAGCTGAGGGACAAATGGATGTCTCATGAGCATGGCCCATTTCCGGTTTGGTGCGACGACTTTCGACCACAGAATGTGATGGTCGATGAAGCTGACACGGTTGTTGGGGTGGTGGATTGGGAGTTTACGTATACCGCCCCTGTTGGATTTACTCATGCTCCGCCCTGGTGGCTTCTGCTTGAAAAGCCGGAATATTGGACCAAAGGCCTGGATGACTGGTGTACACAGTATGAGAGACGGCTTCAGATCTTCCTTCAGGCAATGATGGATTGCGAAGAGGACGCGTACCGGACTCGGAACGAACGACTCGAACAAAGCCAGCGACTTTCGAGTCGGATGCGACATAGCTGGGCGAGCGGAGACTTTTGGATCATGTATGCTGCACGGAACAATTTCGCCTTTGACGCTATCTATTGGAACAAGATCGATCGGCGATTCTTCGGGTCCAATGAATCTGACAACAATTTATGCGATGCGTGGAAGAAAAGACTTCACCTCTTGGAGCCTGAAGAAAAGGAAACCATGGATCAATTTGTGGACTTGAAGCTTTCGGAGAATCAGACAAGGCTTCTCTCTTGGGACCCAGATCAGTATACCCTAGACTTTATGGCCAAGATGGAAGCATGATCGAAGGGGGAGGATTTTGAGATCACAATGGTAGTACTCTGTACTGGATAGACTTTCTTTTTGGGGAAAAATCAATGAGTTTGTTAACTAATCTATTTACATGCATGCTGATTGATGACCGCAATGATAACCTTGATACAAACCAGACCGTGGTTGAATAGGGACATGGAAATGGGGTAAGGAAAAAAAAAAAAAAAAAAAAAAAAAAGAATACAGTCCGGGTATTTAACATGGGCAAAAGAAAGCGCAAATGAGGATTGTACAAAGAGAAGTAAAGAAAAGTCAAGGTAAAACATGCAAGAAGGTAAAAAGGGACGAGGGCAAACAGCCGCTGGACCCAGCCCAGCAGATAAGAATCCCACAGCAGACAGATAAGCCCGCCCGTCAGGGAGCGTAGAAGACGCATTGTAGTTGATGAAATCAAAAACCACCCATTTGGATTTCGTACTCGCCCCCTCCAGAAACATACTCCATATCGACCTCCTCGCGCCTGCGCAAGAAAGAAGGCTCCTCAAAGTCGTCCACGTCAACGTCCATAGTTCCCTGCCGCTGCGCGGCGACGAACCGACGGCGCTGGCGTCCCAGCGTTGGGGCCAGGATCGTCCGTCCTGACACGGGCGCCTGGCCCATGTTTGTTGCCGTCGTGTTCAGCCCGGTCCATTCGGTGTTTGTGTAATGGGAGATGTCGTCCTCATACTCGTCGAAGTCGAGGGTGCGTTTTTGGCCGGAAAGTGTGGAGTCGACGGACTCTTGGCTGCTGGGTGGAAGAGAGAAAGCGTCGCCGTCGTCGGTGACTAGTTCGTCGGTGTGCATCGTGCACGATGGTCGGGAGAAAGGGGCTACGGCGTCGTGGTGGCCTGGTTTTGTCATCCCGCTGAAGGGAGCCAGTTCGGTGGTGTGGGAACGACCCGAGACAGGATGTGTCTCTGGGGCAGCGAACATCATTGAGGAGTGGCCCGGGGGCTTGGTCTTGTATCCTTCGGCGACGGACTTGCGGACGCGCATGCCGACGGACAGGAGCGAGGATTGGACTTTGGCGGAGACGATGGGGGTCGGGGAGTAGGTGGTTGCGGCGTAGTGGTTGTGGGAGAGATGCGGGGTGTCTGTTGGGTTGGCAGTAGTCGAGAAGAAAGAGGTGATGGCTGGTTGGAAGCGTCTGCGTTTGGAGGTGGGGTCGTTGTGTTTGGAGTTGGTTGCGATAGAGGAAGACATGGTGGATGGATCGTTGATAAGGGGGATGTAAATCTCTGCCCCTCTTCAATGAGGTATACTGGTGGGGATACAAGGTGGAATTTGGAGATCGTTGAATAGTAAGTCCTTCCAGGAAGAGGTTAGGAGGGTATGCAAGGGACGAGAGGAGTGGAGAGAAAAGAGACGGGCAGGATGAGGAGACGAAATGGAGAAATGGAGGCTGGGGATTTGCCGGCACGCGTCGCGCCCCCGTGACGCGCTAGTGCACGGGTCCCGTGATTTTTCAATATATCCTCTTTGGGATGGTTAGGGCTTAGGGCACGTCGGTCTGATCTGATTGTAGGCCTGAGGTATACAGATCGTGACCATCACTCGATTGAATTTATAGAGCTCAGTGACCTAAGACAGTTTCAATATTGTCAATCAATGGGTGTGTTCTTGATGTTCCCAATTGAGAAAAGGTGGGTAGCCTGGAAAATTCATAGAAATGGGGTCCAAGTATACAACTAGATATATGGTCAGGATATATATATAGTCAGGTGGGAGAGACCAGAGAGTGTAAGATGACCAAATACTGTTCGATGACATATATTTATTCTGTTCAAATATTCAAATGGTTCTATACATCCAGACCATTCACCTCGAGTATGCCATACTCCATGGTCAAAAGTAGTATTGCTGATGCCGTGATTGATACTGACATCTTGACTGCCATTGGCAAGACATACAACAGTAATTGTTACGAAGTAGGTCCATAAGGAAAATGAACTTCAAACACCAGTTCTCATCATCATCATAGTTATGCTACTTTTATACGCCCAACTCAAACTCTCTATCTGAAAAAAAAAAATTCCCCATCCAAAGCCCAACTCACATACCAATATTACCTCTCCGACCACCCCGCTTCTGTCGGTCTTGATGCGCCCTCAACACATTGCGCGTCTCCACCAGACTTCTCTTGTTCTTGCCCTTCGCCTTACCCAGCGTCATGAACAGGTTCTTCCGACGCTGCTTCTCCTTGTTGGTGGTACTCTTGCCCTGCGACTCCTTGCGCTCCTTGCGCTTGGCCGTCACGCTCTTGTGGTCCTCCCGGTCCGTCTTGAACTCCTTGGCTCGCGCGATACGCTCTTCGCGCGTCGCCTTGCCTGCGGAGAGGGCGTTCAGTCCCTCGATCTCCTCGGCTGTCAGGGGGTCGTCAACGTGTCGGGCGGCGTTGGAGTTCTGCTTGCGGGACTTGTTACCCGGGACGAGGGCGTCGACCGCGGCGTTCGTGCGCAGCTCCTGGAGCTTGGCCAGGTCGGCTGGGGTCAAGATGCGGGTCGTGGCGAGGGTAGAGAACTTGCTCTCGGGCTTGCTGTCGTCCTTTGACTCGGACTTTTCGTCGGTGGCGGTGCCGTCTTGCTTGGCCTTCTTGGAGGGGCGCGAAGAGTCCTTCTCCTTTTCATCCTCGGAGTCGCTCAGCTCGATCTCAACGTCGCTTTCGACCTCGATCCATCCACCTGAGTCGTCGCTGTCTTCGTCATCCTCCACGTTCCAGGCGTCCCAGTTGTCCTCTTCGTCTTCTTCTTCGTCGTCCTCGGCGTCGGAAGGCAGGCCCTTCTCGGCCCGTCGCTTCTTGCGCTCTTCCTCCTTCCACTGCTCCAGAAGCTCAATGCCCTCGATACCGCCGGTCTCCTGCTCACCGAAGCGCTTCTCCCGCTTCTCGCCCGACCGGAGACCCATGGAGGCGTCCTTGCCCCGGTCTCTCCGCTTCAGCATCTCCGGACCGACCTCGCGGAACAGGCTGAGCAGGCCTCGGGCGGCCATCATGACACCCTTGTCCTTACTCTTCCGGTACATCACCAGGTCTTGTAGTAAGGTGTCGTTCATGGCAAGGGGCTGACGCACACAGACCTCGCGAATGGCGTTGAGACCTGCCGTAGCCACCTCCGATGCCGACGCCTCGGACACGAACTCGTTGGCGATCTTCATGATCAGCGGCTCCAGGACGTCCGGAGGGACCAAGTCATGCGTCGCTTGCGCAAGCGATGCGAGGAACGACGTGACGGAGGGCTGTCGGGGCGTCAGGTACTTCTGGAAATAGGAGTAAAGGTGGATGATATGCAGCTTGTGCAAGCCGACAAGGCGAGTCACCAGCTGCAGTACGAGGAGCTTCTGCTCGAGATTGAGCTTCGACTTGGCGGTTTGAAGGTGCCTCGCGAACAGGGACTCGGCGAACCCTTGGGGGTCGTGCAGCAGATGCAGCGCGGAGAAGTTCAGCGGGTGAGGCTGGTTCTTCTTGCGCTCCTTTCGCTTGACGGCGGCTCTTGCCTTCTCGATGGACTTGGCCTTCTTCCGGGTCTTCTTGTTGATGCCGACCTGGTGCTTCACTTGCCCGATGTCAATGGCTTCGTCGTCACTGCTTTCGTCTTCCGCCTCCTCACGTTCCTTGTCGCCTCCCAAGAAAAAGCGAACACCGCCCACGACGACCTTTTCATTCTCCGACAGACACGCCTCCTTCATGACCTCCACTGTCTTAGCGTCCGTCCAGATCTGTCTCTTCCACAGCTCGCGAACCAGCTTGATAGCCCACAACCCCTTGGACGACGTGCGATCCGACGTCACCAAGTTGAACAGAACAGTCTGCATGACCCGGTTGAGCTTGTGGTTGATAGTCTTCACGTTCGCCGTGCGCAAATCCATCAGGATCTTCTGGAAGATCAACGCCCGCAGGGTCTTACTAGGCGTTGTGATGAGAATGGGGAATAGTGTCTGTAGCAGCCTAGAAATACATCGCCAATAATCAGTATACTGGGGTCTAGCATTACCGGTGGAGGGATATCGCAAACATACGTCGCCGAGTCAACGAGTTCTTTCTTCCTGAGGAGAACCAGACTCCCGACAATCTTCTCCCGCAGCTCGCGTTCCAGAACCAGATGGTGCTGCGTCAGGATGTCCATGAGTTGCTGGGGGAAGTCCTTGGTGATCTCGGGGTAGCAGTCGGCCACGTGGGAAATGAAATCGATCAACTCGCGCAGCGATATGATGCCCGTATCGGTGGCAGACGTGGGCGCCGCCATGAAAATTTCCCGGTGACTTTCATACTGATAGTGCTGAGCGCGGAAGTCCTCAATGTACGACCTGAGTACAGCACAACAGTGTTAGAAAACAAAATCCAATCATAAAGCATAGAAATGAAGAAATAGAAGGCATAGAAAAACTCACTTAGGATCTCTGCGAATCTTGTGTTGTAAATTAGGCCTGTGAGTGAGGAAAAAGAGCGTCAGTCGAGCGTCCGTCGCAAGTTGAATTTTCCCGTCAGTCGGCGGACAGAAGAATGCTTACAGGTCAGCTTCGACCTTTTCCAAGGCTCCCAACTTTCTTTTCACCATTGTGCCGGTTCTTTGATGTCCAATGCAGCAAGAATGGAAGCTGGAGGACACAGGGTGGAGGTTGCGATGGGCCGGCAACTACAGTATAGGCCTAGCTCCGTTGATTTTTTTTTTCTCCCTCGGAGGCGGAGTCCGGCCTATCGATAAGCGCCGAACCCACTATCATTATTTCTACGTTTATCTTGCCATCAAGCACTCCATTCATGGAATGATAATTTTAATTTATCAGATTGTGACTAGATGGATCTATATTCAAGGGTCTGTTTCCATTTGGTTCATGTTGGCTGTCGACACCACAGACGCAAATGTCACCTTTCCAAAACTCACTACGAAAAGGAAGAGTCTGGTAGAGAAGTGCAGTAGTGTATTTTTCTTTTTCATACAAATTTTTTCAAGTACCGGCTTCAAAAGTTTGAGGTCTTCATGATCGCATCTTAAACTACTATAGAAGAAAGCCGTCCGATTCTCTCATTTTTGGAACTCGCTCCCTCCCATGGTTGTGTTCAGGTTATGTACAGCCGCGCAGATGCATGCAAATACGACTGAACCCGAGTAAAACCCCCCGTCCACTCCAGTACACATGAAACCCGGAACCAAACGGAGAATACGCCCAACAAAACCCTTTTACCGGTTGCTCTTGGCAACACGCTCAAGCTCGTCCTTCTTCTTGATGGCATACGAGTTGGAGCTACCCTTGGCGGCGTTGATCAGCTCCTCAGCAAGGCACTCAGCGATGGTCTTGATGTTGCGGAAAGCAGCCTCGCGAGCACCGATGGTGAGGAGAGCGATGGCCTGGTTGACACGGCGGAGGGGAGACACATCGACGGCCTGGCGACGGACGGTACCAGCGGAACCGATACGGGTGCTGTCTTCGCGGGGACCGCAGTTGACGATGGCATCAACGGCGACCTGCAGAGGGTTCTGGTCGGTCATGATGTGGATCTATCCAACCAGCGTTAGCATCCGTTCAACTCTCCTTTGGATTTCCCTGTTCCCATCACGCGACCCTGCGGTCCATCTTGGGAGATCTGGAGCAACGTACGATCTCGAAAGAGTGGGCAACAATGCGGACAGCCATGAGCTTCTTGCCGCTGTTGCGACCGTTCATCATGAGGGAGTTGGTCAGGCGCTCGATGATGGGGCACTGCGACTTGCGGAAGCGCTTGGCGGCATAGCGGCCAGCAGTGTGAGGAAGGTAGACGGGGTTACGGATCTGGACGTAGTCGCTGTGTGTGCAATTCCAAGTCAGCAAATTGTGTTGTTGCAAAAAGTTGGTCGATTTCCGGATGTCATTGCGCGGTGTGCGATAGATTCCTCCAGTCCCTTCTCTTTGTCCCCTTCGCATGCATCTATCCAACCAGACCGTATTTTCCTCCACCCCTTTCCCAGCGGTCGATTTGATGCGATGTGAAGTCGGGACTCGTGCTCATTTCTTCGCTAGAAAACACGGATTGGGGAAACACCTACGTCAAGGAGATGTCCCTGATCTCAACATCCTCGTAACTCCAGCGGTTGAACAGCTTGACGGTTCCCATCTCCGCAGCGACGTCCTTAGGCAGGACCTGGAAAGCCCCGGAGGGGTTTTCGACCTCGACTTCCCCGTGGTCAGACATGTTGACGCCGTATGCACCTGTTGTCGAGGGAGGGCTTGGGTGAAAGGTGACGGACGGTGTCGTTGGTGATCGCTTTCAACGTCGACAATAGCAGGTCAGTCGGCTGAAATGTTTCCGTAGGCGCAAGGGAAATTCAGGTGTGTCTCGCTTAGTTCTGTGGGTGGGGTTAGGGCAGACCGGAAGCCAATCAACGGATGGGGGTCACATGATGGACCCTTTAACCTTGACGGGACTAGCGCCTTGCACTAGTGCATCTGATGCTGGGGCTTACCTCAGATCTTCATAATCCTCTTTCACTAACTGATGGAGTAACTATGGATTCCTCTGTATCGCATTAATCCATCCAGCCCGTCTGGTCTTGGGAGTCGGTGGATACGGCACCACTGGCTAGTATGAGGTACCGCTCTGATTGCCATGCCACTCCTGTGGTGTCAATCCCACCGGTAAGACCAGTATTAGATACGGTATAGACCTTTAATTTGCCTGTGACAGTTGTCCTCTACACAATCTCCATTGTCGATACATACTCCGTACTATAATAAAGTATACACTAGCCACAGTGTCAGCAGCCTCACACATAAGGCACCTGAATACGAAGAATGACTCCACTGGTCAATTCCTCGCATGGACACGTAGGAAATATTCCGAATGGAGCACAAAGTCATTGTGGCATACCCCTGAGACCACCACACTCCAATGACGACAGCTGCAGAGGGAGCACTGAGTTCCGTTCTGGTGGAAAATGACGATCCTCGTGCTCTCCAGTTCGTTGGAATGGAGAGTCCAAGTTGACGCTAGTGTGGCTGTGCTGGTTAATACTCATTCTGATTCGTGGAATCTATCGAGGTGGGACGCCCTACCCGCCGCGGCAGGTGACGGGACGTTCAGGTGTGGCTCGGGAGGTCTTCAGGCGCGGAGAAACATGACCAGACGGCGTCAACTCGAAAGCCAGATAACTTCCCCTCCTCCTGCTCTACTACTGGTAACGAGTCCTTTTCCAGACCTTTGAACTCCTGCAGTTCATCTTCGCAAGGGGCCACTCAAAGGACCTTCAAGTTCCCCTCCCCAAGTGCTTTCCAATACAAAGGAGCAACCACCCCCCGCCCCTTTTCCGCCCCTCTTCTTCCCGTATGACTCTGCGATGAGGATACCTTGGCTTCTACACGCCTAGTCGTACGTGCATTTGAATGAGAACTTCTCAACCTAGGCCACGTTTGGCGGTCTCGTGAACATGGCGGACGATAATCCTGCTCTCCACAATGCATTGCATGCGCTCGACAGGGAGTATGAGGTATGTAACCGTCTGACAATGGTGGCCTTGGGGAATGTTGGTGACTGATTCCTTCTTGTCGGATGGTAGGATGGTGAGATTACTGAGAAAGGGTAAGTGGTCTTCGATCGGGCCTGATGCGATGGTCACTCCAAGCGAACGACGAGAGAGAAACCGCCTCTGTGAAACAGTCGGGCTTCGTTTCGCATTCTACCCATATCGCTAGATGAGAACCGACTTTCCGTACAGATGGGGTCATGGCTGGGGCTAACTGGATTGAAGCTACCAGAAACGGCGCACGATCCTCCTCTCACAGTTCTACAACCCCGGCATGGGTCTGGATCTCAATTCCCCTAGTCCAGGTCCTTCGTCGTCCATGAACAGTGGGAGTCAAGTCCCTCCGGCGATCCTGAACGTTCGGCCCCCTACGGCGGACTCCTCGGTTCATGGTTATGCGGGCGGTCACGATACCATGTATAACAACGGAGGATTCGGAGTCGATCGACGAATAAGCGATACTACGCAGGGGTCCATGGAACGAGATAATTCGATGCTGCAGCAGCTTGATCGCATGCCGTCTACCGGATCCTACGATTCCCTGTTCCTGCCGAGACCACCCCCGCAGCCCGTACCGGTCGCCACGGAGGATTCCAGAACCGCCACTCTTTTAACGCAGAACTACGCCTTTAACCCCCCTCTCGTTCATGATCAGTTTGACGACGGTATGGGTGTTTATGACATGCCGCCTGGTGCGGTCACGCGGCAGTCGACCATGCTGGATTCGCAGCAGGGGTTTTTCTCCGACTTCGCGGGTCAGCAGCAGGATGATTACCGGGACAGCTACGGAGGCAGTGGATTCCACCGTTACTCCCAGTCCGATGCGTTCTCCCCGACCGCGAACATGGCGCCTCCGCTGATCCCCGCGTCGGAGCTCCCTCACGGGCCCGCCATTGATCACTTACTGCCCCTGGAGCCTCGTGACATCCCGTTCGCGGTCCATGACCCCCATGACCCCAATACCACAATGTCCAATTTTGACAACATCCCGGCTGTCCTCCGCCACCGTGCCAAGGCCCATGCGAAACAGGCTGCGTATTGGGTGCTGGATCAGAAGGGAAAGGAGATTGCCTCCATCACTTGGGACAAATTGGCGAGTCGCGCCGAGAAGGTTGCGCAAGTCATTCGTGACAAGAGCAACCTATATCGTGGCGACCGGGTGGCTCTGATCTATCGAGACACCGAGATTATTGAGTTCGCCGTGGCCCTCATGGGTTGTTTTATTGCCGGGGTCGTTGCTGTCCCGATCAACAGTCTCGAGGACTACCCCAGCCTGAACTTGATTCTCACGTCGACTCAGGCACACCTTGCCCTGACGACGGAGAACAACCTTAAGACGTTCCAGAGAGACATCACCACTCAGAAGCTAAACTGGCCGCGGGGGGTCGAGTGGTGGAAGACCAACGAGTTTGGAAGTTACCACCCGAAGAAGAAAGAGGAGGCTCCGCCGCTTGTCGTTCCCGACCTGGCTTATATCGAATTCGCGCGGGCCCCAACCGGCGATTTGCGCGGAGTCGTCATGAGTCACCGCACGATTATGCACCAAATGGCATGCCTCAGTGCCATGGTGTCGACGGTGCCTGGATCGTCGAGTGGGCGACCCCATGGTGAAACGATCATGAGTTACCTTGACCCGCGTCAAGGAATCGGTATGATCCTGGCCGTGCTCCTCACCGTGTATGGTGGCCACACAACTGTCTGGCTCGAGGATCGAGCGGTCGAAACTCCGGGTCTCTACGCCCACCTTATCACCAAGTATCGGGCTACTCTCTTGGCCGCCGATTATCCAGGCCTGAAAATCACGGCCTACAACTACCAGCAAGATCCCATGGCAACCCGCCACTACAAGAAGAACTCAGAGCCTAATTTCGGAAGCTTGAGGCTCTGTCTCATCGATACGCTGACGGTGGACTCGGAGTTCCATGAAATTCTTGCCGACAGATGGCTGAGACCGATGAGGAACCCGAGAGCCCGAGAGATTGTCGCCCCCATGCTATGCTTGCCGGAGCATGGCGGCATGGTGATCAGCGTCCGTGACTGGTTAGGCGGCGAAGAACGGATGGGATGCCCTCTGACGCGCGACATGGACCAAACGGACCTCCAGGAAGCCAAGGAAGAAGAGAAGCGGCACGAAAAGGCTGGAAGCAAAAGCGGCTTCGGAAGCAGTCTCCTGGGGGGCGGATCGACCGCCCCGGCGCCCAAGGAACAAACCAAGAATGACCTCGGAGAAGTTCTCCTTGACAAGGAAGCCCTCAAGAGCAACGAGGTTGTCGTCTTGGCCATGGGCGACGACGCCCGAAAATACGCTGCCACCATGCCGCATGCCGTGCGTGTTGGCTCTTTTGGCTACCCCATCCCCGACGCCACTCTCGCCGTTGTCGACCCGGAGACTAATCTTTTGTGTACGCCCAATGTCGTTGGCGAAATCTGGGTGGACTCCCCCTCCCTTTCTGGGGGGTTCTGGGCACTGCCGAAACATACCGAGGCGATCTTCCATGCACGCCCCTACAAGTTCGAAGAAGGCAATCCGACGCCGCTCTTGGTAGAGCCAGAGTTTCTACGAACGGGGCTGCTGGGATGTGTGATCGAGGGCAAGATCTTCGTCCTGGGACTTTACGAGGATCGACTCCGTCAAAAGGTGGAGTGGGTCGAGCACGGGCAGGAGATTGTTGAACACAGGTATTTCTTTGTTCAGCACATGATTGTTAGCATCCTGAAGAACCTGCCCAAGATCCACGACTGCACCGCTTTTGATGTTTTTGTCAACGAGGAGCATCTTCCCATCGTGGTCCTGGAGTCATATGCGGCGTCGACGGCACCGACGACCTCCGGAGGTCCTCCGCGACAACTCGACTCGGTTCTTCTGGAGTCTTTGGCAGAGCGGTGCATGGAGGTTCTTTACCAGGAGCACCATTTGCGGGTCTTCTGTGTGTTGCTCACGGCTCCCAATACCCTTCCCCGTGTCACCAAGAACGGGCGACAAGAAATTGGTAATATGCTCTGCCGAAAGGACTTCGATGCTGGAAGCTTACCGTGCGTCCACGTGAAATTCGGCGTCGAGAGGTCAGTCATGAATCTGCCCGTTGGGGTCGACCCAGTTGGAGGGATCTGGTCTTCGCTTGCTGTGATGGCAAGACAGGAACTTCTGTCCCTGCAGGAGAAGCAGTATTCCGGCGTTGACTACCGCGATGTGGTCATGGACGACCGCACGTCTACACCGTTGAACAATTTCAAGTCAATTGTGGATCTTCTGCAATGGAGAGTCTCTCGACAAGCGGAGGAGCTCGCGTATTGTTCCATTGATGGCCGAGGGAAAGAAGGCAAGGGGATCACCTGGAAGAAGTTTGACTTGAAAGTTGCTGCGGTGGCCAATTACCTCAGAAACAAAGTCAAGGTTCGTCCCGGCGACCATTTGATCTTGATGTACACACATTCCGAAGAGTACGTTTACGCCGTCCATGCTTGCTTCTGTCTGGGCGTGGTGATCATCCCCCTCGCGCCAATTGACCAGAACCGTCTATCGGAGGACGCTCCTGCATTCCTCCATATGATCAGCGATTTCAACGTGAAAGCGATCATTGTCAACAGCGACGTGGACCATGTCATGAAACAGAAGATTGTATCGCAGCACATCAAGCAGTCGGCTCAGGTGCTTCGGATAGGCGTCCCGGCTATCTATAACACAACAAAGCCCTCCAAACAGTCGCACAGCTGTCGCGATCTCGGGTTTGTCATGAGGGACACATGGCTGCAGAGCAATACCCCCGCTATGATTTGGACGTATTGGACGCCAGACCAAAGGAGGATTTCGGTCCACATTGGCCATGACACTATCATGGGCATGTGTAAGGTGCAGAAGGAAACTTGCCAGATGACCAGTTCACGGCCTGTTCTAGGAAGCATTCGTAGCACCTTGGGTCTGGGATTCCTCCATACGTGCTTGATGGGTATCTATGTCGGTAAGTAGCAAACCCAAGATACATTACACTAAGGGGGAAGGAAGACTAACGACGCCGCAGGCGCACCGACTTACCTGGTCTCGCCTGTCGACTTCGCAACCAACCCCATGACGCTTTTTGTCACTCTTGCGCGGTATAAGATCAAGGATACGTATGCCACCAGCCAGATGCTGGATTATGCCATGACAGCAATGGCCGGGAAGGGTTTCCAGCTCCAAGAGCTGAAGAACCTGATGATCTCTTCAGAAGGCCGACCGCGTATTGATATCTGTAAGTGTTTTAAATCCACTCTTCTCGGGCTTTCTAACGTTCAATTGCAGATCAAAAAGTGCGCCTGCACTTTGCTTCCACCGCTCTGGACCGCACCGCAATCAACGTTGTCTATTCGCACGTTCTTAACCCCATGATTGTTACTCGGTCCTACATGTGCATTGAGCCCATCGAACTGTGGCTGGACCTGCGAGCTTTGCGACGAGGACTTATCATGCCAGTGGAGTCAGAAACGGACCCAGCAGCTCTTGTTATCCAAGATTCCGGCATGGTGCCAGTGAACACGCAGATCGCCGTTGTGAACCCGGAGACATGTGCCCTGTCTCATGTGGGTGAATATGGGGAGATCTGGGTCCAGTCTGATGCCTGCGCCAAGGGGTTCTACGGCTCCAAGCAGGAATTCGACCACGAGCGATTCAACGGTCACGTGTTGGATGGAGATCCCAATGTTTCTTACGTGCGTACTGGTGATTTGGGCTTCCTGCACACCGTGACAAGGCCCATCGGGCCTGGGGGCCAGCCCGTGGAGATGCAGGTCTTGTTCGTCCTCGGCGGCATCGGCGAGACCTTTGAAGTCAATGGTTTGAACCATTTCCCGATGGACATTGAGAACTCGGTAGAGAGATGCCACCGTAATATTGTTGCCGGAGGATCGTAAGTGACGAGTCCCGCTACTCGATGTTTGACGCTCGCTGACATTGTAACAGTGCCATCTTCCAGGCTGGCGGTCTGATCGTGGTTGTGGTGGAGGTGACGAGAAAGGCCTACTTGGCGTCTGTGGTGCCTGTCATTGTGAACGCCATCTTGAACGAACACCAAGTGGTTGCGGACATCGTGGCATTCGTCTCACACGGCGACTTCCCACGCTCTCGACTGGGCGAGAAACAGCGCGGGAAGGTCCTGGCGTCGTGGGTGACTCGGAAATTGCGCACTATCGCGCAGTTCAGCATTCGAGACGTGGAGGGCGGCGAGAATCCATTCGGGGAGGCGCCTCAACATCGCGCCAGCCGAAGCTCCAAGCCGGGCAGTACGATGGGCAACAGTGTCCGCCGGTCTAGCGTCATGCCGGATACCGACTCGGCCACTGTTCCCCGCTCCCCCGCTCCTATCCTCGTCGAACAGCCCGAGGCAGCCTCTTCACACAGTCTGACAGACCATGGAGCGATGAACAGCCCAACGGTGCATGTAGACCCCGCGCAGTCCATTCCCCAGATCGCCGAACCGACGCGCCCGGGCACCTCTTCAACCGCCGGACATCCCGACCCCTCCCTCGCCGTTCAGAACAACGCGCCGCCCGCCAACCTCGGTAACCCCGATTTCGGGTTCGACTTTGGCGACTTCGCCCACGCCGCCACGACCTCCCCGATCGGCGAGTCGAGCGTCCCCGCCCCGGCGACCGGGGCCGCCCCACTGCCGTTCCGCCCCTCTCCCAGAACCGACTCCCTCCCCAGCCAGCAACAGCCACAACAACCAAAGTACAGCGCCTTCCCAGGCGCAACCGTATCCGAACGGCCGATGTCACGGGACACACCGAGTCACCCGGGTGACGAGCACGACTGGCCGCAGGAAGCACTCATGTACCAGTCGACGTTGGGTATCGACGAGCCGCAGGGCGTGCACAGGGCACCCAGCAGCACGAGCCAAGTGCAGAGGCGCTATGACGGGAGCGAGTACGGAGTTTGAGAGCAACCAGCCAGCCAGTCAGCCACACTAGGCTCGCCTATACAAAAAGAGCAGAATAGTCGTGATCGAGTTTACATCTATACCCCAATGTACTGGAATGCACGGCATCTCTTCGTTCTTAGTGCTCATTCTTCGCCACTTTGATTATATTTGTTTGTTTGCTCGCTGAGTAGCCTGGGCTTATTACAGGGGGTGGTAGCCTCGGACCATACATAATACAGATACAGGTGCATAGTTGGCTACACTTTCTACCACAGCATCTTTGTATATAGCCACTGTGGTCTGTAAATTTGGACTTTACAGGCCGGTAATTAGTTCCTTGGATAGATAGGTTATATGAGTATTAATTTGGTTATGTTCTATATCTTTTGTATGGATCTAACTTCGAGGATCTTTTTACAATCTTGAGAAGTACTCTCAAAGTAGTGGGATAGTTGTTTTCACACAGTAGTACCCCCACCTTCCAAGAAACATGAACAAAGTAGAAGAGAAGAAAGAAAATGTCTGACTCGATTACTGACTACCAAAAGCATAGAAGTAGAAGATGAACAACCATTCTTATTCTTATTGACCGGCTAATATCTCATACATGTACTGGCTGATACTCGATAATCTAACCTACAACATACTCCTCACTGACTCCCCGCCCAAACCCAAAGGAGTCACCCCCAAGAAATACCCCTCCAGCGCATCAGCCGTCGCCCTCCCCGGCGCCAACCCCAAAACACACCCCACATACCCATCCGGCCGCACAACGACCACGCCTCCCTCCCGCGGATCAAACCCCAGCTTCGCATGCGCCGTGCCCTGCCTAGAGGGCTGGCGTCGCACATCGTCCGAGTAGACGTGGTACCGGTAGGGTTGGAAAAACGGCGGGAGGGCGGTGATGTCGACTGAGGACCGGGTGGCGTTGAAGACGAGGGAGAATGTGTAGAGCGCTGAGTGGGGGTTGTGGCGGCTTTCGTAGGAGAGGTCTGTTGTTTGTGTGCTGCGGCGGGTGCGAGAGAAGACTGAATTTCGTCGGGTGAGGTGGTTGGATAGGTCTGTTAGGGCTTGTGTCTGGTGGGGTTGTTCGCCGGCGAAGATATAGATGTTGAAGCTGCCGTTGAAGGGGACGTCGCGTTCTAGGGGAACGTCGTGGGCGTCGATGACGCGCGTTACGTTTGTTGGGGGGAAGCTGCGGCCGGGCTGGAGGGTTGTTTGGGAGGGGGTGATGTTGCTGCTGCTGCTGCTCTGGTTGTTTGTGGTGGCTGCGGTCAGCGTGCTGGGCGGGTACTCGACGCCGTAGCCGCTTGTGAGCAACGAGTTCTGTTGGAAGATGTGGATGAACTCGTCGTTGGCCTGCTGGGAGGGGTTGTGCGAGCTGAAGAGCCCGGCGTAGGTGGCGTCAAAGTCGATTAGTCGGGAGGCGACTGCGTGCCGTTCCGTTTCGTAGGTGTGTAGCAATTCGCGGCGCATTAGGTTGGACTCGACGAGGTGGAGCTTCCAGCTTAGGTTGTGGGCGTCGAGGAGGCCGTAGTTCATGCCTTGGCCTGCTTTGGGCTGGGATTTTTAGCTTTTTTCTTCGCTTTGTTCTCATTCGTTCGTTCCATTTTTTATGTATGGACCGAGACAGTGGCTTACGCTGTGCGTGTGGCAGGCATCGCCGCCGATGAAGATGCGGTTGTCCAGCGAGTACTTCTGCGAGATGCCCTGGCCAATGTGGTAGGCGGAGTACCAGTCGACCGATATCCATTCCACGTGATACGGTCTCAGGATCTCGTTGGCCATGCGCTGGATCCTCTCCGGAGAGGCGGATGCCGAGAGTTTCTTGCTCTCGTCGGGCGATATCTGGACATAGATGCGGATGTGGTTGTTGCCTTGGGGGATGATCATACAAGAGCCGCGCGGGGAGCGAACGGTGCATTTGATCTGGATGGTGAGTTCGACAAATGGATCTAGAAAGAGGGGGAGAAGAAGAATAAGATGAGAAAGGAAGATTACCTCTATATCAGGAAAATCGGTCTTGACGACCCCGTCAATCACGCTCCACACGTGAACGGTTGGATCTTTATAAATCATAGGAATGTTCATTAGATTGCGAACCACGCTGTGCGCGCCATCCGCCCCAAAGAGATACTTGGTTTGTACCTTTTCAACGGCCGTCCCATCCACGCTGGCCAGCTCGACGTCCACGGGGTACTCCACGCCCGGCCCACGGGACGTGGCCGCGCGGATCGTCCACGGCCGCTGGATCTCAACGCCCCGTGAGCGGAGATCATCGAGGAAGACCCCCTCGATACGACCCTGATGCAAAGCCGTGGTGAACGGGTAGCGGGTGTCGACGTGATCAGGATAGCTCTTGGTAGTGCCTATACGCCGAACACCATGTCCGTCGGGCGTGGCGCCCCAGAAGGCGACTTCAAAAATGAGACCCGGCCTGAAGGCCCAGATAGGCCTCTTCAGGCCCATATTCTCCAGCACGTCCAGCGTGCGGGCCTGGATCCCGTCCGCTCGGCCGATGGCTGTCGGCTCGGCGCGGTTGTCGATGTGCTTGATCTTGTAGGAGCCGAGACGGGCAAGACAGGCGGAGAACATGAGCCCTACAGGGCCGGCACCCACGATGACGACGTCGTATTTCTCAGGCATATTTCTTTCTGAATTTCTAGACGTTGGAGTAAGGGGAAGAGGAGAGACAGGTGTCACCCTGCTTTCTTTCGCGCCGACCAAGGGGCAAGGCCTGAGAAAACAAATGTTTTACGGGCATAGCAGATGATCAGTTGGACATGGTTGTATGGATTGAATGCTACTGTAGATCACAATGTAATTCATTTTGGGCATCATTGTACGGTGGACCAATGGCTTGCTCGGGTCCTATGCACGCATTGTTCTTTCTTCTCTTTTTTTCAATTTACTTTTGCTCTGGCCAGCCACTCTGAATGTTCATTTGCAGTATTGGCCTCCGAGCCATTTAATCGGCCATAGGCGGGGATCTGAGGCCATGCCTCGTGCGGGTGGCCTTCAGCCCGCCAATCTGGTCCTTGCAGGGACTAGAGGTTAGCGCTGGTTCTTGTTGTATTGGATGTTGTCATCGGTCAAGCTCGCTGAATGATACGGTAGTACAGCTGAGAGTGGAAGGATATGCGGTGTAAGCGATGATGGAAGCGAGATGCAAGATGCAAGATGCAAGATGCGAGATGCAAGAACAAACAGGGGTGTTGGTGGTGGTTCTGTACATGTGATTGGCCAAGCCCTAATCAGCCTACAATAGCATTGTCTTGCCACTTGAGATTTTAATATAATGGATTACTGAAAAAGAACGAATGAAATGAATAAAATAAAATAAAAGGAACATCATATCATACTGCGACATTATCTTCACGCAGTGCACGTTTTCCTCGCCACCAAAAGGCCGAGGGCTGAAGAACCACGCGCGACGATCCCAGTACGTGTATTCTCAAACATAGCCTGCAGAAAGTAAAAACGAGCTGATAAAAAGGGGTAGATGAACACCAGAACAGAGTAGAACCCTGATAGTCCCGAGAGAAGCGCAGTTAGCGATTGGTTGCGCCTGTGTTGGAATGGCGGCCGACATGGATGACTTCAGCTGGCATCTTTCGCTCTTCACAATCCTTCCTTTCTGCATGATGATACTATTTCCGTTCGGTTGCACCGAAACACCACGTCATCTCGGATAGAACAGAAGAGTAGTGAGAAGTAGGTTTAGTCAGTAGCACTGCATAGAGTAGATCATGTACAACACAGATTCAGAGATACCTGCATGTCTATGCCAAGGGGTCCCACTCATACATGAAACAGCTCGATGACATCCGGGCGTATGTACGTTTGTTGGATCAATAGTTCGTACTCTATATATAAATCGAATAATAACCCTGCAACAGAGTAGGTGTACGTCTACTGCTGGATATCTTCCAAGTTTTATACATGCACGTACAGAGTACTATTGATTTCAAGTAGACTCAGTACAGGTACTCAAGCAGTCTCGCTTATTTTCAATAGCACATACCATAGTTAAGTCATAATATCTCAGTAGCAGTCCATAGAGTTTGATACGTAGCTGGTCAGGCTAGCTCTACCAGTTCTGGTTAACATATCCAGCCCAATCAGTATTCACGGTCTTGTAGTCAGCTCCTATTGATGCATCTTTTGATAGCGACTCTAGTCTCTACACAGTGTAGCTATTGATGATCTTCCCAAAAATGAACTGTCTATATGTGAGCCCCTGGCTTAGGAGACGAAGTAATTTGCCCCTAGAGGGGTAACCTATTAAAATTAATAACTCAGCCAAAGATCAGCGGTGATCTAAGATCGGCCGATTGACGAATCATGGCAAATGTAGCTTTCTGCACGAGATGAGCCCTTGCTGCTTCTCACCCACTTAACCATTTTACCTTTTCCGTGTGTGGGTGGGTGGACGTGTAGATGGACAGCAGATATAAAGCCAAGCCCATGGACAAGCTATCCTCACGGTCATCTTCCCTTCTCCCTGTATCATACAAACATAATATTATACACTTCTTCCATAAGAAACAATACAACAATGGGCGACGCTCAATCCCCCCCTCCCCGCTCCGTCATCCGCAGCATCAACCCCAACTACATCGGATACGACTACATAGGCTGGTACGTCGGCAACGCGCGCCAAACAGTCTCCTACTTCGTCAACCACTACGGATTCAGCGTGCTCGCCTACCGCGGACCCGAGACAGGCTCCTACGCAACAACATCCTACGTTGTGGGCAACGGCGCCGCGCGGTTCGTCTTCACGTCGCCGCTGCGCGCGCCCGATAGCTCAGACCGAGACACACGCGTGAGCGACGACGACCGCCGTCTCTGCGCCGACATCCACGCCCACCTGACCAAGCACGGCGACGGCGTCAAGGACATCGCCTTCACGGTGGACGACGTGCGCGGCGTGTGGCAGCATGCCGTGGAGAACGGCGCCGAGGCCGTCCAGGAGCCGACTGTGCTCAAGGATGATTCCAACAGCGAAGGCGAAGTCCTCCTGGCGTCCATCCGCACGTTCGGCGACACCATCCACACGCTCGTCGACCGGTCCGCTTACCAAGGCGTTTTCCTGCCCGGATTCGTGCGAACCCCCCCGCGCCGCGACGGCTCGCGCGAGTCTCTACTACCCCACGTCGACGTCGTCGAGATCGACCACTGCGTGGGGAACCAGCCGTGGAATGGGCTGGAGGGAGCCGTGCGGTATTACGAGAAGGCGCTCAACTTCCACCGGTTTTGGACGGTCGATGATAGAGAGATGTGTTCTGGGTTTTCGGCTATGAATTCTGTGGTCGTGGCGTCGCCGAATGAGGTGATCAAGATGCCTATGAATGAGCCGGCGACTGGGAAGAAGAAGTCGCAGATTGAAGAGTTTGTCTCTCCCCCTCTGAAAGAAACAAAACAAAAAAAGTTAACAAGAGAAAAGATTCTGCGACTACTACAACGGCTCCGGCTGCCAACACATCGCGTTCCGCACGCCCAACATAATAGAAGCAGTGCACAACCTCCGCCAGCGCGGCGTCGACTTCCTCTCCGTGCCAGAAACGTACTACGCCGACGTGCGGGCGCGCCTGGCGCGCGCGGGGACACAAGTCGCCGAGGACATCGACACGCTCCAGCGGTATGACATCCTCATTGACTTCGATGAGGGCGGGTACCTGCTGCAGATCTTCACGAAGCATGTCGGGGACCGGCCGACGGTGTTTTTGGAGATTATCCAGCGGGAGAACTTTGATGGGTTTGGCGCGGGGAACTTTAAGAGTCTGTTTGAGGCGTTTGAGAGGGAACAGGCGCTGAGGGGGAATTTGTGATTTGTTGTTCTTATGGATGGGTGGATGAGTGGATGGATTTGGTGGATGTGCTGTTGTTGATAGATGGTTTCCTGGGGAGGAGTGGTATAGTATATTGTCCATGTCTGCTGTATATGACGTGAGAGTCAACCGAGAATATGACCTCTGTGCTAAACTATGTCTAATTTAAGTTTCTTTCTAATCTCTTATACAGTTATATAGTAAACATGATATACTGATCTCAAAATTGAATATTAAATTCCTACCAAAATATATAAAAGAAGATACCAAAACGTCACATTCTGTCCTTTCGTTTCGTTTC
Source organism: Aspergillus taichungensis (assembly GCA_002850765.1). Classification (NCBI taxonomy): domain Eukaryota; kingdom Fungi; phylum Ascomycota; class Eurotiomycetes; order Eurotiales; family Aspergillaceae; genus Aspergillus; species Aspergillus taichungensis. Next base: position 105,735 of record KZ559519.1, on the reverse strand, counting down.
ACGCTCTTTTTTTTTTTTTTTT